>DWOG01000008.1:0-10201 GCA_018250875.1 Mylon lassia | reverse complement strand
TAAATTTATTTCGCACAAAGTCATACGTATTTTCATTTAGTTAAATACAAATTAGTAAAATATTATTTTATAATGCTGAAGTCGGTGCCAAGTAACACTATAACTATGTATAGATATTATCAATATTTCTAACAACTGAAGAAAATATTAGTAGGTATTATCAAGAAATATCCGAGTGATCGGTTGACGTTCGAGTTGCGTTGACGCGTTTCGACTGCATCGAATACCTGTGCATTCTTATCTGTGCGGCGACTTGTTTACGCTACCGGCCGGTCGGCAGCGACCGCGCCGATCAAACAACTTTAAACCGTGTTTCATTATGGATACAGTACATGATGTAAACGAAGACGAACAAAGGAATATAAATATTATGGAAGATAATGAAACAGATGTAAATCAGATTGCAGATGACAGAAGTATGATCAGCGAGTCGAGTAGAAGGAGCAAGCGTGGCAGAGAAGAAGAATGTGAAGAAGAATGGGTTCGAGTTAGAAACAGACGAGAAAGAATAAGAGAAATTCGTGGATTAATAGAAATAAGTATAACATCCAAAGATAAGTTACCAAAACAATTTGCATTGGCTAAATTGTTTAAAAGTCAAGACATTACAAATATAACACGTGTGAAGTATGTGAATCCGTATAAAATAATTGTAGAAATGAATGGCGAGAAGAACGTTGAGCATTTAGTACAATGTAATCACTTGATAGGATTGGGATGGAGGTTCCAAAGGCCGTGGGAAGTGGGCTTATCATACGGAGTGATTAAAAATATAGAACTGGATCTTTCTGAAGAGGATTTACTTAAATCTATAACATGCGAAAGTGAAGTAGTAAATGTTAGGAGGCTAAAACGACGTATCACTGGAGGCGTGGGCTGGACAGATAGTGAGTCAGTAAGAGTAGGCTTTGCTGGCTCATTACTCCCGTCTTATATACACATTTTCGAAATGCAAGTTAAGGTAGAACCGTACCTATTTCCGGTTACACAATGCTCACGATGTTGGCGGTTTGGACATACTATTAGAATGTGCCCTTCTACCCGAATATACTGTCCTAAATGTGGTGGTAAGCATGAAAATTGTAACACGACGACATACAAATGCAATAATTGTAAAAATAATCATATAACGTTAAATCGGAACTGTCCAGTATACGTAAAAGAAAGGAAAATTCGCGAAATAATGGCTGAATTTAATGTGTCATATCGGAAAGCTGCTACAATGTATGTTCCATCTCAGACACCTGCACACTATGAATCCGAACGATCTCCTGTGAGGGTAGACCTAAGTTCAAATACTAACCCCGTGCCTGTTATCACTGCCTCGCATCATCTATCACCTGTCTCCCAAGTTCAAGATTCTCCAATGACCTATGCACAAGCTGTATCGGGTCCTAATAAAGCTGAAGAAACGACAAACTCCAAAAAGCAAGGAAATATGAAAAAGAGGAAGAAGCAAATTCAAATAGCGAGCTTAGGAGCCGATGGATTGCAAGATGAGGCTCTATCTACAGAAACAGAGGATAATGAGAGTGATAAATCGCAAAGAAATGGTCAACGTCGAAAGAGTCGAGAGTCGCAGGTGCCTTTTTTTAAGCTGTTACAAAATATTATTAATAACTTTTGTCAGAAAAATTTATCGTTAAACTGCAAGATTGAAAAAAATATACAACTAATCGTTGAGTGGGTATTTACATGGATATGTCAAAACTTTAAAAGCATGCCTTTTTTCCTAAATCCTTTTGATTAATTATGAGTTATGTAGATATCAATATTTTACAGTGGAATGCTTTAAGTATTAAACCAAAATTATTAGAATTTGAACAAATATTGTGTCAGGAGAAAATTCATTTTGTAGCATTGAGTGAAACGTGGTTGAACCCGGATAACTTACTTACTTTGAAGGAATATAATGTATTTCGTTTGGACAGGGTTGATTCATACGGAGGTGTAGCAATATTAACTCATAAATCTTTTGTAGCTCAATTATTTCCACTACAGATCCACAACTCAGCAATAGAAGTAGTTTCTGTAAAAATTTCTAACTGTGAGCATATCCAGCAATTAGTATCTGTATACTGCCCTCCCAGTGCGAATACATCTTACATAGATTGGGACTTATTTTTTTCAAATTTTAGCTGCAAAACTATAATAATGGGGGATTTTAATGCCCACCACTCTAATTGGTCAAATAAGACGGACACAAGAGGCTCACAGATTTTCGATGCATTATTAGACCATAACTTGATCACTCTTAATGATGGAGGACTTACGCGCTTTAAATTAGTCAGCGGTGTTTTACAACAATCCTCTCCCGATATTACAATTGTGTCCTCAGATATTGCATTTAAATTTAACTGGAAGATTACCAACGAGTCATTGGGGAGCGACCACCTCATGATAAAAATGTCAACTAATATAAAGCACTCGGCATCATTCAAGAAGAAACGTAACTTTAAAAAAGCTAATTGGGAAAAATATCGTGAAATAGTGGAGAATGAATGTTCCCAATTAACTGTTTCTAGTGTGCCTCAAGAAGCATATGACAGTTTTATACATATTTTGAATAGAGCAGCTGATCAGTCCATACCTTACTTTAAAATATGTTTTAATCCTCACCCTAAATTTGCCCCAAAACCTTACTGGAATACAACGTTATCTCAGAAAATAGCTGAAAGAAGACTAGCATTATCTAATTTTAGAAAAAATCCCATACCAGATAATTTACAAAAATTGAACGACAAGATTTGTGAATGTCAAAGGCTTCTGAGGAACGCTAAAAGTAAAAGCTGGTGGGAATTTTGCTCTTCATTAAATGAGGTCTCCTCTGCTTCTGAAGTGTGGCAACGTATGAAATGGCTAAAAGGGCACAAGTCGCCTAAGTATCATGTTGATAAATCACTAGCGGAGTCATTTCTACGTACCCTTACACCAGACTATGTGAGTCAACCTCCTCCACAATTTTCATCGCTAAATTCTAAGCTAGAGAATATAATTTCGATAGAGGAACTAATGAAATGCCTAAAGTCGAAAGATACTTCACCTGGGTTTGACGATATTTCATATTCAATGCTCTTTAATCTACCTAACATTGGGAAAATGTTTTTGTTAAATCTTTATAACATTTTTTTGACATGTAGCTTTGTACCAATCCAATGGCGACATATTCAAATTATACCCATTCCTAAACCTGGGCGTGAATGCAATGCTATTTCGTCGTTGAGGCCCATTTCTCTTATGTCATGCATATGTAAAATTTTTCATACTATCATCAATAACAGAATAGAATGGCATCTAGAAAAGAATGAAAGCTTCTCTGCAGAAACCCAAGGATTTAGAAAAAACCGTTCGACTTTGAACAACTTATCACAATTAGTAGCAAAAATTCAAATAGGTTTCACTAAAAATCATTTTACTGTTGGCTGCTTTTTGGACTTAGACAATGCGTATAACAATTTAAATATTTCATATCTCCTACGAACGTTAGACAGTCTAGGAATTGGTTCTAAACTATGTAATTATCTTTGGTCATTCTTACAACAGCGATTTCTTTTGATGGAAGGAGTTAATTACAGACTCATTAGAGATACAGGACTAGGATTGCCTCAAGGTGATCCTCTATCTCCCTTATTATTTAATGTTGCGACTATACAGATATGTAAACACATAAACACAATGCACGGTATTAACATTTCACAATATGCTGATGATTATGTACTATTTATGTCTTCTAAAGAATTAGACCATGCCCAATCCCAAATTCAAATTTGTTTAAATAGTTTGTATAAGATGTTTGTGGACATGAATTTAGAGATATCACCTTTAAAAAGTAAAGTATGCATTTTCACTAGAGGCCGCAGACGTGGTCTTGTTACTCTTAAAATCAATGAGGTTCGTTTAGAAGTAGTTGATAATTTTAAGTATCTTGGAATGTGGTTGGATCGTTCTCTAAGGTGGAATAAACACATTAAGGAAATTAGTGAAAAGGCTTTAAAGTTTATGAATATTTTTAAGACATTAGCAGGTTCTGGTTGGGGTGTACATCCAAAACATTTACGTAGACTATATATATCAAGTTTGAGAAGTAGATTCGATTATGGTTCGTTCTTATATGACAATAGCTGCAAAACAAATTTATTTAAATTAGATAAAGTTCAAAATCACGCCTTGAGAGTCATAGGTGGCTTTATAAGGAGTACACCGGTACACGTTATGGAGTGTGAACTTAATTTGTGTCCATTATATTTAAGAAGACGTTTTTTGGCAGGTAAATTTTGGCTCAAAAATAAAGCAATTATAAATAATCCAATAATTAATGATATATCTTCTTTATCTGAACTCATTATGAATAGGTATTGGAACAATAAAAAAAAACCCTTGTTAACATCAATTCATTATGACTATAAAACTTTGCCCATACATGCGACCCATCAAATAGGCATATTTTCATTAAATCAATGGGTGACAAGTATCAAAATTCAAAATTTAATAAAACTAGATATTCAAAGTATTACTAATCCTAAATGTAATTATCATCCAATCACATTGAAAAATAGATGTATTTCTTTCATAAACAAAAATTATTCCCATTTTCATAAAGTATTTACAGACGCTTCAAAAGACGGAAATGGTATAGGTGTGGCTTTTTTCGATTTTAATTTGAAAATATCTTTAAAATTCAAAATTAATGTTAATATTTCAATTATGGAAGCTGAGCTAGTGGCTATATTTGAAGCTTTGTCTTATATAGACTCAATAGATAAGAATAATTTTGTAATCTTAACCGATTCAAAGAGTTCGCTTCAACACCTTGCTCGGTGCACTTCGATTTTTCGAGGATTGCCTGTAGCTTACGCGATTCTTAAGCTTCTTCTAAAGTTACAAGCAGATTCTAAAACCATAAATTTGCAATGGATTCCGTCGCATACAGGAATAGATGGCAATGAAGTTGTCGATTTGTTAGCCAAACAAGCAATATCCGATGGAATTGATTTACAACTCTTACCATCATTTCAAAATTATATACCGTCATTAAAGCACCAATGTTTAGATCTATGGAAAGAATATTTTAATGAACGTTCAAAAGAGAAAGGAATATGGTACAGGACGATCCAGCCACATCCATTAGGATACTCTTGGATAGATAATACGGTGGCAAAGCGAAGTGACATTGTAAATGCTTTGCGACTTAGATCTGGACACATACCATGCAACAAGTTCGCGTTCATGATGCGTAAACGACAGTCAGATCTTTGCTCGACCTGTAATATGGTAGATGATATTTATCATGTGTTAATGGAATGTGTTCAGAACTCAGATATGCGTAGAAACCTAGATTTAAGTTTTAATTTGATTGGTCATTGTAATAGCATACTCGCTGATCCTTTATCGGAGGATGCTAAAAAGTTATTTAAACTAACAAATTTTAGACGTGATTAAGAACAGTATAAGTAAGGTGTATTTCATTGTTCTGGTTCGTAACCAGGGCGTCATAATCGCTATAGCGACAAAGCCCTTTTTTTCTTTGAATAAAAAAAAAAAAAAATTAGTAAGGATTTATAACCTACTAGCTTTTACACGAGGCTTCGCTCGCATTGAAACACTTAAACAATAATTGTAAGCAATGATTTCTGCAAAAAGAGATACTTTTTTATAATAAATCGTATCGTATGTCCTTTCTAATACCTCTAAATTCTTAGAGGTATTAGATAAATTTTGAACAAATATTCATCTGTACAAAATTTAATGATAATCGGTTGAGTATTTTTGGTGTGAAAGCGTAACAAACATTAGTTTGTTTGTCTTTCACATTTATAATATTAGTAAGGATAATGTTAGGGGGATAATAGCAGCGATTTGATTTCTGCAACCACAACTTAGGTGCCAAGCATGGGATCTCTCAATGGAAGTACTCTTATATTTAAGGCGCGCTCAAAAATTAACGGATACGAATATGACCTTCGACGAATATTCGAGAATACGAATATACGTCTGGCACATCTCTAAACCTGTAGTTAAAACGCAGGTAGGCATCACAGGATGCCCCTGCTGGGATGCAATTTGCTACCTCATTTAAATTTCTCTATTCCGTTTTAAAACATTATTCTTCAACAATGGGGCTATAGAAAAGTTTTACCTTTCGCGCGCTCTTTTGGACGGCGCTGTGGCTTGATTGTTTTTCGTCGTTTTCACATTAAGTGTAGCGTTTTCGAATAAAATTAATGTTTTACGGTTTTAATTGTTTTCATAAGGCAACTTTGTGATTTTGGGATGTAATAAAATTTTAATAGGTTGTTGCAATAAATCTCTGTGGAAAGCTTCGCGAATTATTTTAGGGTAATAATGAAACATTTTTATTCCAGCGTATTTTCAAATTGCAAGAACCTTTCCGGCTCGGAAGGATATGTGCATCTTGCAATAATATAATTGTAAGATTAGTAGAAATAAGATCTTATAATGTATTTTATTTTTTATCTCCAACAAAGGTTAATTTAAAAACATACATTACAATATTGATTGCAGGCTGCGGAGTCTATCCATATTGAATATTAATAGGGACTGTTCCTGTGATAAGATTTGACTATTGGAAAGTTATTACTTCGAATATGCGCGGATAGAATTTACCAGTAAGACAAAGCTAGACTGTGCAAAATAGATTCATTTGAATTTCAAAACGGACATCCGAATCATTCCACACATAAAATAGTGAACACGAGTTTGTTTTCTCCCACATAACTTTGTAGTATAGAGAACAGAATTTTAATATTTAATGACTTCTCGAATAGGGGCTCAGTGCTTCTGGCGTCCAGCCAATGGTATGACCCCCATTTTTAGGTGCATGCATGCGCAAAGCGATTGTCATTTGTATTTCTGTCTTTTATACCAGAGACCTAAATGTATAAGTATTTCACTCGGCCGCAGGCCAGGCTGAATTATGCCGACGGAATTTAATGATGTCTCCTCTAAGCGGTGTAACGAATAATGATAACTCCTAACCGCATTACTGACGATTGGTATTGCTTGTTCCTATATGCAATGCAACCAGTTACCACCAGGTGGTAGTTATACGCAGTCCTACTAATTACCTATTCTGCCGAGTCATTTTCATCAATATACCTAATAAAGCGAATTGCAACGAGGCGGCCGGCAGTTTCAGTTATCACCGCGACGCGGGTCACTACCTCAAAATTTAAATAAAAGTAAAATTGGATAAATTTATAAAATCTTGTCAACAGTCAAAATAAATAATTATCATCAAGTGAAGTGTGCGTGTTTGAATCAAAAGTAGTATTTTGAATCAAACGGGATGCCGCAAAACAGTTCGCTTGATTAATATTGACACAATGACACAAAAAGAATTCAAAACTATGTCGTAACTTCGCGTAATATTAAACCTAACTATATTATCATAAATAATAGTATTATACTTAAGTCCCCGTTACATTTTATCCAAGCCATCTCAAACATTTCGTCGTAATAAACAAAGAAACAGAAAGACATAGATTTATTCACGCATATACTAGTACAGTTTTAGCAATAAAGTTAGTCGTAGTTATTCTGAGAGAAATCGTGTTAATATTATGTTATATATAGTATATCTATATGTATATCTTACTAAATAAAACACAAGACTTTAAAAATTGGTTGGCCCTATCACCATTGGAGCTCGCCCAGAGAAGTAGGTACCGGCGCCAGTCTCATTAACCCCGTGTACTCGTAGCAGCATGTTACTTAAGTCATGTGTTACGGTTGGGGAGGTCCGGACACCGGACATACGTTATCACAGCTACCTTAGTCTTCATGAGTAGCACGCATCCACAACCTCCGATAGGATT
Source organism: Mylon lassia (assembly GCA_018250875.1). Lineage (NCBI taxonomy): Eukaryota > Metazoa > Arthropoda > Insecta > Lepidoptera > Hesperiidae > Mylon > Mylon lassia. The sequence continues at coordinate 2,366 of DWOG01000008.1, read as the reverse complement.
TCTATTCTATTTGAGATTGGACGTGGTTGTCTATGGGATTGCAGTGACTATCTACCATCAGGTGGCCTATATGCCCGCATGCTACTTATTTGCCATAAAAAAATTGCTACGGTAACTTCCCGGGCGAACCACGGTTCAACCACCCCTCTCTATACGTTAGTAGTCTGTACAGACTACGTATAAATTCTGTACCACATATAGATAGATAAATATACATAGATACCACAGTCGTACAACTGTCGTGCTCGAGGGAATTTTGTGCTCGCCAGTAATTTATTAGCTTTATACGGGCTAACGTAGTTAGGTATGCATTGAAACAAACTTTTAGATTAATCGTGCACTTGTCGACATTTGATTTATGATTTTAATAAGCTATACCAAAATATTTCTATTATTTTATCGCGATATCATGTTATAAATGGTTTGTTATGATTTAGCACCATCGTTGTTTCTAGGCAGTTATTTACACTTCGACTGGAAACTTAAAAGCATATAAGACTTTAAAGAGATATTTCAAATGACTAAGACTGCTGGTGATTGAAATTTGTAGTTGAAAGTTATTTGTAGGTAAACTAATAACATACAAAAATGTTGTCTACTAGTTTGATAGTTTTCATACAACAGAAAAGTTATGAACAAAATCTGATTTTGATAAATTTTTTGGGAGATAGTTTGGGAGATACTGGAAATCGTCTGTCTCAATTTCTCAATCACAATTTCAGTAAGCAATTAAGTTGAACAAAATTTTCTTTTGTTCACAGAGGGACGGGTGGGGGTGGGATGTTTGGCGATGTCAACATCTCCGCGATTCTCGACTCGCTCAGCGTGAGCTATGACAAACGAGTACGGCCAAACTACGGCGGTAAGTCATCATCCGACCTGTCATACATTAACTAACTATTATATTAACTATCCACGGCTGTAGCTGACACACAGCGCTTCGTTGTTTTGTTGAGTGTTCCAGTGAACTTAAGCAGAAGAGTGCAGAAGAGTCCTTCCCGTTCGTGCAAAGGAAAAGTTAATCCGACTCAACTCTCAATTTCAAACACAAACAACCTGAAGTCAAATATCGAACGCACCCTGGCACAAGCTTCGTACTATATGAAAGTAATGAAGTCTTCCGATTGAACACAACATGCAGAAGACAGCCACACCCGCTAGTTTGAGAGAAATCAAATAGGATTTCACAAACCACTCGGACAAAGTTGAATATCGAATGCGTCGCGTGGATGTGACTTGGTGACGTATGGAAGTGATAAAGTATTCACATTGAACATACCAGAAGTTCGCTACTCACTTGCTTTGAATGAAAATAAAAGAAGCTTAAACTTACTAACACGCTCATCTGTTACACAAAGTAATACAGGGACGCCAATGAGTAGCTTCAGATTAAATGTCAGGTTTTATAATAAATTTTCAAAGTAAAGAAGGCACAAGGAGAACGCATGCTCATCGATCACTACATAATGCTTCGAATGAACTATAACTTCAGGGTTTTTGAAACGTTGTTTTTGAACTATGGAGTTATAAGTAATTCTTTGCGGTCATTTTTTTGTCATGAAAAAGACGTTACAACTATAGGTACAGCAATGGGTACTTCTATGTATCTTAAATATCGTGTTTTATAATAATGCGCTTATTTTCTAATTAGTGAAATGATAAATGATATGAAATATATGAAATGATATGTCTTTCACATATCGACAAATAAACTGTTTTAATTGTTGATTGGAGGACCTTCATCATACAAATGTATAATATGTTACCCAAGCGTAATTAAGTATTATATTATCCTTAATACGAACAAATAAAGTAAAAGCAATATAGGGCCATGTCCAATAATTTAAGTATAGATCGCGCCAAACTTCTAGTCCGCTCTGAGGTTGCTTCGCGTAGGGATACGTAGTGACTAGTAGTACATAATATTTAATTATGATGCCCCATTGCGATTCTAATGCGATTTTTGCCTTCAGCGATTCTCGCCTTCTTAATGAAATAGACGCAACACTTCATCGGCCACGGTAGATCTTAAAAAAATGTTAAAACAATCAATTGTTTAGCTGCAATAATGGTTACGAATTTTGCTATATTTCACAAACCTTGTAATATAAAGCTTTGGTTTCAATGCTCGTTAATCAAAACTAAATCGGATTTAAAGTACATTCATTAATAATGAATCATCCAATGAATCATAAATTGATAAATGTTTGGTCTAGGGTAAATACATTTATAAAGCACGAGGTAATAAAAGTACAATATTATAGTAGTGGATACAGTTAGTAATGTATATGTTTAACTTATATTTGGTAAAAGTTTTTGACGCGTAATCTATTAATAAGTATTAAGCATGAAAAGGACCGCGCAGG
>DWOG01000007.1:0-10330 GCA_018250875.1 Mylon lassia | reverse complement strand
CCCAAAACATGCAATACCATATTATATGCCAGTGAGTAATCATTTAAAGATTGACGCAATTACTAGAGGTTTAAAAAAAAAACAATTCTCATTCGGCCGTCGTTGTGTGTTTGCTTTATAAGATTTAGGAACCTGATTTTATTTTTCAGATTCTTCTTAAAAAATGCAATGAAAGTCAAGTGATATACGGATAACTATAAGTAGATCATTTTTGGCGCCGTAATCACGTCATTTTAACGCAACACATCAAATGTTGGAATTTATCTAACATGTATGCAAAATTTCAAAAAGTCGATTTGCGATTCGAGCTTAAAGCTGTTGCAACCTGCGACCCGGACAAACATTCATTGCAAACTAAAATAACGAAATGAAATGAAATAATAATAATAATAATAATAAGCCCCTCATAAGTCTAACTCCACGTCCGGCATGACCATCTGTAGCCACGTGAGGGGCGGACGCTGGCAGCACTTTGCTTCACCATACCAGTGACCAACGGAGCCATAGTAACAAAAATATGCGATGCGACTTAGAAATAGAGTTATACCCCAGGCAGGTACCTCGCTACCTAGCGAGGAGGAATCCGGCCCCGGGCCATCCAGCTCGGGCTGCCCCACGTATTCTGGGGGGGGCAACGTCTCGCATATGATCGCCCAGACTAGTTCTGTTGCGGTCCATACAACACCATCATCACACATCACTTTAGATTCATCATCCCCTACATCATCAACATATAGTTTATTTCAATCGCCCAGCTCATCACCACATTCATTCCAATTTCAACAATCTTCGTCGCCATCTTCCACTACAACATTATTGTCAGTCGATGTTGCACAGGAAGCACATGCGTTCACTCCTATGCCCACGAATGACAACACTAATTTTACGCGACTAAATACCAATAAAAATGGAATTGAAAGTCACGTAAATAACACACAAACAAATATCGTTCCATTAAATTCATCTAACACACCAGTGAGAGGAGTATTGAAAAACATGCTTCCCGCTACTACCCAAGCGGGGAAAAGTAGAAAACGTATGAAGTGGACTGATGATATCAATAGGGAGCTCCTGCGCTGTTATTACATAGTGACTCATAATGAATCAAATCTAACAGCTTGGAGACCGCTATTACACCACAAGTTCACCGAGTATATCCCAGAATTAAGTCACCTATCAGAACAACGTCTTGCAGATCAAATTAGAGTTATTCATAAAAATAACCGAATACCGCCCCAAGAACGAGATTGCTTGAAAAATACTGTTATTTCGTTATTACCTTCTTCAGATAGTCAATACGAACTAACAATACCTTTTAGTCACGGTAATAGAAACACAGACTCACAAATACACACTATTCATAAAACCTCACTGACATCAAATTTACACGTATTAAGTCCTACCGAAACAAGTAATGCAACTATAGCAGTGACCAACGAAATCGAAATTTTACAAATGACTAAACTAACAGAAGATACTATTTCAAAAATGATTGAAGACTTACACACTGCTTTAGCGGAATATACTGGAACAGACCCTACTTTGAGGCCACAATTACCGAAATTAAGATATAGCTATAAACTTGATAATATGATTGACATATTTAATAAAAATATATTAAGCAAATTCTTTTCCGACGAGTCCCAATTAACCGATATACATACTCTAATATACTGCAGTGCTTTAGTCATGTCACGCGAGCTAGGTTACAAAATTGGAGATAACACTAAACCGCAACGTAATAAAGAAATAAAAAAACCGTATTGGCAGATTAGGTTAGAAAAAGATATTATACTATTGAGATCAGACATAGGAAGGCTAACGCAGTATATTAACAACAATAGGTCAAAAAAAGTAGTAAATAGAGTAGAAATAATATTTAGGAACACAAAAGTCCATAGTAGTCATGAGAATAATAATAGAAAACCAGAAGAATATCTGGACACACTAAAACAAAAGTTAGCATTAAAATCCAAGCGATTAGCTAGATATAAAAAAGCACTTAAACGAAAAACTGATAATAAATTATTTACAACAAATGAAAAACTATTCTATAGAAGACTTATGATAGACAAGGGATCAAAAGAATGTAATCAAAAAAAAGAAATTCCAAACGTGAAGGACTTGGAACAATTTTGGGCTAAGATATGGGAAGTAGAAGAAAAACACAATGAAGACGCTGCATGGATTAAAGAAGAACAAAACAGATGGGACGCGTTGGGAGAAATGCAATTTGATGATATATCAGAAATCGAAATGAAAGTTATTACAGGTCGTTTAAATAACTGGAAATCACCCGGTATAGATAGAATACACAATTTTTGGTATAAAAAATTACATTGTCTCCATAAAATCATAGCAAAAAATCTTACCCAAATTATTCGCGGACAGCAAAACACACCACATTTCATTGCTCAAGGTATAACATACATGTTGCCAAAAACGCAACACACGACACATCCATCACAATATAGACCCATAACTTGCTTAACAACCATATATAAAATACTCACATCTATTTTAACTCATAAAATTAATGTCCATTTAGAAAACAATAGGATTATTGCAGAGGAACAAAAAGGCTGTAGAAGAGGCCACATGGGATGTAAGGAACAGCTGATTATTGATTCATTAATTCATCGCCACGCCACCTCACATAAGCAAAATTTACACTGCACCTACATAGATTATCAAAAAGCCTTTGACAGCATCCCTCATTCTTGGTTACTACGTTCCCTGGAGATATATAAAATAAGTCCAGTCATAGTGAAATTTCTTAAAAATACAATGAAACTCTGGAAGACTAAATTACAACTAGATCACATCTTTACCAGAGAATTAAACATCAACACAGGAATTTTTCAAGGAGACTCCCTAAGCCCGCTGTGGTTTTGCCTGGCCTTGAATCCGATATCCTATATGTTAAATAAAAATAAAATCGGTTATTGTCTTGACTCTCAAGATAATAGCACTTGTATATCTCATTTAGTTTACATGGATGATATTAAATTATATAGTAAAACAGAAAAAGAAATGCAAACTTTAATCGAAACTACAGTAGGTTTTAGTAATGACATAAACATGAAATTTGGAGTAGACAAGTGTAAAACCATTCATATAATTAAAGGAAAAATCAAACCAGGTGATTATATAATAGATGAACAAGAAAAAATTACTGCTATGGAGCCTAATGAGGTATATAAATATTTAGGTTACTATCAATCAAAAGGTCTTGATCATATTAAGTTAAAAAAATCATTAATGCAAGTATATAAACAACGAGTTAATATCATTTGTAAAAGTTTATTATCAAGTAAAAGTTTAATCAAAGCTATTAACACGTATGCTATACCTATTCTCACTTACTCATTCGGAATAATAAAATGGACCAAAACAGATATCAAAAACATAGAAATAAGTACTAGGACCACACTAACGAAACATAATTACCTACACCCAAAGTCTGCTATAGAAAGAACGACGATTAAAAGACAAAATGGAGGAAGAGGATTAATAACTATAGATACATTATGGAAGAATCAAATCGTAAATTTGAGATCCTTTTTTTACAAAAAAGCAAATAATAGTAACATTCACAAAGCAGTAACTCAAAATGATAATAACTACACACCACTAAATCTTCTTGACGACAATGAGGTACACGCTTATAGCAGCACAGAGAAGGAAAAGACTGTACAATGGAAAGCAAAAGTGTTACACGGCAGACACCCCTTTGATTTAGAACAACCACACGTAGACACTGCAGCCTCAAATAAGTGGCTTTCTAAAGGGTCCTTGTTTCCAGAAACTGAAGGGTTTATGGTAGCAATCCAAGATCAGGTGATAAACACTAGGAATTATAGGAAACACATAATCAAAGACCCTACATTGACAGATGATAGGTGTAGAAAATGTCACATTCACTCAGAAAATATTCAACATATAACCGGAGCATGCCCTAACCTCGCACAAACAGATTACACACATAGACACAACCAAATAGCTAACATCATTCATCAAAACCTAGCACTCAAACACCAGCTCATACAAAGCACATACACACCATATTATAGCTATCGGCCTAGCCCAATCTTAGAAAACAATACACACAAAATGTATTATGATCGCGCTATCCTTACAGACAAGACAATTCATTACAATCGCCCAGACATTACACTACAGGATAAAAAAAACAAAACGACTTACCTTATTGATATTGCTGTACCTAATACCCACAACCTACAAACAACAATAGCTGAAAAAATCCATAAGTACACGGACCTAAAGGACGAAATCACACGTATGTGGAAACAAAAGAAAGTCTACATAGTACCCATAGTTTTATCAACGACAGGCGTAATACCAAAGTATTTGCACCACAGCCTTAAGCTTATAGACTTGCCCTCTTCTTACATAACCGCCCAGAAAGCTGCCATCTTGAACACCTGTAGGATAGTAAGAAAGTTTTTACAAATCGACGAGGACAGCAGCTAAAGTAACAGACACAAACACACACGCGCATACGAGCACACACACATACACGCGCACACAAACTCACACACACACGTAGGCAAATACACTACAAATTTAGCACTTGAATTACAAGTACCTACGGATAACATGTACACTAAACATAAAATATATTTTACTCTCACTACATTATTCGTCCATCATTTTCATTATTCATCATCATCATTATCATTCAAACCATGCCATTTACTTGGCTAAGCCCGTAAATGTCATGTTTATACCAGCGCAAGCTGAGAAAAAGAAAAGAAACATAAATAATAATAATAATAAAACCGTTTTTATTGCCACATACATACATTTTTTGACTAATTAAATTAAAACTAAACTAAACTAAACTTAATCTTAGACTAACATTTTATGCCGAACTAACATTTTGTGTTGTGTGGCAAAAGGAACTGACTCAGCTTGTGCTACTACGGTATTTTATTACCGTGTAGCGCTGGTTTTCAGTCAGTCCTTTCTCCCAGAGATGTTGTGTGGGAGGAAGATAGTTTCCCCCATAAGTAGGTTTCAGTCGTGCCATACAAATGTAATTATAAATTAACTATTCTACGAGTGCAATTTATGTATATTCGTAATATTAAAATTACAATACTAAATTAAAATAAATTATATTCGTACCTACATTAACTTACAATTTACATTAGCAATAAATAAATAGTGTTACTCTTGCGCGTCTGTGTATGTGTGTATGTTCGCGCGTGCGTGTGGTGAGTGTGTGTGTGTGTGTGTGTGTGTACGTGTGCCCGTGTGTGTGCGAGATTTTCACAATATGAAAAAGTCCTTTAAGTGTAGATGTTTCCAATAGGCGTGTTTCAAGCTTTCTGCAGCAATCTGTCTCCTTAATAAAGCTCGTTTGTATTTAATTTTAAAACATTGTGTGCTGATTTGTTTTCTAAGAGGGGGAGGCAGGTCGTTCCAAATTTTTGTTGCAGCAAACTTAAAACATCCCCTAAACCTTGTTGTTTTGTGTTTTTGTACTTGCAGGAGACTTTGTGCGTTCAAACGTAGGCTTCTTAAGGTACTGTCTTTGACCCAGTTGAGCTTTTCAGAGAGATATTCTGGTCTTTTGTTCCATATTATTCTATGAACAGTGCAGGCATAGTGAAGTTCTCTCTTGGCCTTCATGTTAAGGATGCCTTTTTTGTTTAGGTATGGCGTGATATACTCTCTCCTTGGGATGTTGAAACAAAATCGGATGCAAGCATTTTGCACCCTTTGTATTGCTCTTTCTGATTTAGCGTTCAGTCTCGGTCCATAAACAGTACTGCAGTAATTGAGTTGAGAGAGAACTAGGGATTCACACAGTTGTACTCGTAGTTCTTCTTTAAGATATCGTCTAATTTTATATAGTGTTTTTAATTTTATGAAAGCTGTTCTGATCTTATTTGTTACATGCTGTATAAATTTTTGCTCTCCATCCATAATAAGTCCAAGGTTACGTGCCGATTTTGTTTGTTGCACTTCGGTGTTACCGATTTTTATTTTAGCATCTATATCTTGCACGCGTTTTATTTGGCTCTTTGTACCAAGAATTATCATAAGAGACTTTTTCGGATTCAGGGATAACGAATTTTCCTGAGACCAGGCGTTAATACTGTTAAGATCTTCATTTATTTTCTTTATGGCGTCTTGTGTATCCTTACTATTGAATGAATGATATATTTGTGTATCATCTGCATAAAGATGGTATTTACAATGGTGTATGATTTTTGGTAGGTCTGCTGTGAAAATTGAAAAAAGGATTGGGCTTAACAGTGAGCCTTGGGGTACTCCTCGATTAACTGATTTAATAGACGAATATTTTTTTGTACCATCCTTGTTGTCACTAACTACAATCTGGCATCTTCCCAATAGAAATGTTCTAAACCATTGACAGGTGTTCTTCGAGAAACCATAGTGTTCTAGCTTGGATAATAGAAGTTCTGGGTGCAAACAATCAAAGGCCCGAGAATAGTCAAGTAGCACCATTATGCTGCTCAGCCCCATATCTGATGCTTCGGTCAGGTCGTTCGTGATACGTAAAAGTGCAGTTTCCGTACTATGACCTTTACGAAAACCAGATTGAAATTTTGGTATAATGTCTGTTGCTTCCAGGTATTTAAGTGTTTGTGTAAGTACTGTTTTTTCCAATATTTTAGATAGTACTGGTAATATCGATATTGGTCGCAAATCGCTTAGTTCGGATGCATTATCGTTTTTAGGAATAGGCTTAATGAGTGCGGTTTTCCAACTGTTGGGGAAGGTTTTGGATTCAATAGATGTATTTATTATCTTAGTGATGATAGGAAGAGTTGAATCTACAGTTAACTTAATCATGTCTATGTTTATATCATCATGTCCCGCGGCCTTAGTCTTAATTTCTTTTATAATCTTTAAGACTTCTGTTTCTGTTGTGGGTTTTAATTCAAATGCCGACTCCTGTGGAATGAAGGTGATGTTTAGTTTTGGTGGTACCAAATTTGTTGCGTTGTTTTTTTGCAGTTTTAAAAAGTGTTCGTTAATTTTATCGGGGTCGTTTATAATGTCAGAAATTAAGTTATTTTTAGCCGAGTAAGATTGTATTGTATTTTTTAAATTCTTCCAGAGCAAAGAAGGATTTTTAAGGTTATTGTTAATAAAATGGTTGAAATATGCCGTTCGTTCGCGATGAATGGATGCTGTAACAAAGTTTTTTAGGTTGCGATAATAATCTTTTGAAGTGTCCTTTTTGTCAATCTGCGCTTTAGTTAGGGCTTCGTCTCGTAGATTCATCATAAACCTTACCATGTTGGTAATCCACGGTTTTGGTTTGTCCTTATATTCAATCTTACGAATTGGGGCGTGCATGTCAAACAGGTAAGTTATATATTTATTAAATGTCTCTATCATTTTGTCCACATCATCTAAAGCTAGTATAGTGTTCCAGGGAGTATTAGCCAGGTCATCAGAAAATAAATCTAAATTAATGTTTTTTAATGTCCTTTGAACCTTTATTTGCTTAATATACTTAGGTCTTTTGATATTTAATTCTATCAGGACCAGCGCATGATCGCTTAAGCATCTGTTATGAATTACTTTTATGTTTTTACAAATTGTAGGGTTATCAAAAAGCACCAAATCTATTGTTGTTTGCGAGGTATCGGTAATTCTAGTTGGTTCCTTTACCATTTGGTCTAGGTTGTGTTGATAACAGAACTGTAGAAAATCTTTTGTTTTAGGAGAGTCTTTACAGGCCATATCTATATTTAAGTCGCCAAGGATACAAATAAGATTATATCGTGTCATGCAGGTAATTGATTCACTAAGCGCGTCTAGCGTGTCCATGACGCTAATTTGTTCAGGTCTGTACGCTGTGCCTAGTGCTAAAGTGAATCCGGGTAGATGCACTTCTAGCCACATTTGTTCGAGTGCAGATGCTGGATGTTGCACTATCTTTGTTTTGATTCCCTTCCTGATATAGAATCCTACTCCTCCACCTCTTTTACCTTCTCTGGCTTTGTGGATGAATTTATAATTGTTTATCACAGGTGCCAGCACCTCTTCTCCTTTTTTTAGCCATGTTTCATTGATAGCTAGGATGTCAGGAAGGTAATTATTGACAGTTACATGTAGTTCATCTTTCCCTGTATTTAATGAGCGAGCGTTAAGTAGCCCTAATTTCAAACATTTTTTCTGTGGATCAATCATTAACATACAAGTTTTTAAATAAAATCTCTATTATTATTATTATACGTGTATAATTTTTAGGTTTGTGTGGGTTGTGAGGTATGTTTTTGTCTGTTGTGTAAATAAGTCGCGCAAGATAACAATTAAAACTAAGGCTATTAAAACTAAAACATATTACAAGCTGAATTATACAGGGAGTGGAGACATAATCTATGTTAAAGGTAAATAAATGGAGAAACATTAGGTCAAACATCGAATTTTCTAAAAACCCTTAACAAATCAGCTTCATTTCGTAATCGGTACCGCGTCATTCCTTGGTCTTGTCGCACATAGATTTTTCCATCCCGCGTCCATATATATTTGTACTTTAAATCACGAGCTAACGCTCGCGCTTTATGAAATATAAAGCGGTTGTATTTAGTAAGACGCTCATTTATATATAAAGGCCTAACAGGACCAGGAAGTTTGAGGCCGTCAGTGTTGATGACTCGTCGCGTGCGCGCTGCTTGTAGGAAGGCGTCGCGGGAGGCACGGCGTGTCAGACGAACTGCAAGTGGTCGAGCGCTCAGGGGAACCCCCACCTCACTTGCTCGTTTTGGGCCAGCTCTTTCGGCACTTACTACGTCTTTTATATCCAACTCCACGCCGATTTTCTTTGCGACTGTGAGAACTAGGTGGACACAATTCTCGTTTGGTGATTCGGTACATCCGGCTATTTCTAAGTCATTAGATAACGCTGCTTGATCCCTGTCGGCGATGTCCGCTTGTAACTGTGTAATTAAATTTTCCATTGAAGATACATTTGAGTTTTTAGACTCCTCCATCTTGCTCTCCAGCAGAGTGACTCGATTTTCTAAATGTTCAATGCGTGAGTTTTGTGACTTAATTGTTTGGGCTATACCTTCTATAGCCTCCCTAATGCTGAACATTTCACTGTGGACTAATTCTCTCATAAAGGCTTTTAGCTCATCCACAATTCCACTATTGAGGTTATTAGAGGTTTCTGTAGGACTGCTTTGTCCGCTATAAGAAGGCGGTTGGGTTATTTTAGTTCGGTGCGTGATATTGTGGTCATCGGTAGTCATCGAGTCCTCTATTGTTGTGATCGTATTTCGTACTGGCGTGTTGACGTTCCCTTTCTTTGGTTTTTTACTTATGCATTCTGGACATTTCCACGGATTTTTTTGTTCCATTTGGGTAAAGCTCTTGCAGCTAATATTCGCACATTCAAAGTCATATTTAGCTTTACATGTTGTGCATTGTATGTGTTCCTTTTTTGGAAGAGGGAGCTTACAGCCAGCGCACTTCTGAGCGGTACTCATGTTTTGGGAATTATTTATTAGAATTATAACTTTTTATTAGTTCTCTATAGATTGTTCCTTGATTTTATATTATTTGTTTTTATTTGTATTGGTATTTTTTTTTCTTTATCCTTTTCTTCCCTTTTCTCTTTTTTTTTCTTTTTTTTTCTTTTTTAAAAAAAAAAAAATAAAAAAAAAAAATTTAAGACTGCTGGGATCGATCTTGTGATGCGTCGACTTGTGTAGGGTGTATTCAATGTGAGCGGTTTCCTCGCGCAGCTATCGGGGATTGGCAACTAACTGGTGAATTTAGTTACTCGTTCCTTGTTGTAGGTACGTAGCAAACAAACCAGCGGGTCGTTGACCTTAAGTCTTTGATGAGTCACTCCCGTTTTTATACACTGTCACTGTTCGTATTTATTTCGTTGTTGCTTAGAATTTTGACTTCTTTATGGTGTTTTTAACCATTCCACAGTAAATAATAACAAAGTAACTATCACTTATTTTAATAATGCACTTGAACTTTACAGAATTATTGTTTTTTCCGATACATTTGCGATCTAAACCACTTCTTCCAATTTTTTTTTAGCGGAGCACGGTTTGTGTGTCTTAACAGTTTCGCGCGCGCGGGGGGTTTTCTATAAAGCGAGTTTAAGGGTGCTGTCCACTAAGGTGGAGCGAGGTTGCGGAGTTGAGGTGCAGGCTACGATTAACAACATTTTTTTATAGGTAATAAGTAGCAAACGGGCATGCAGGCCACCTGGTGTTAAGTGTTAACTGCAGCCCATGGACACCCACATCCAATCTCAAATAGAATAGAAATCCAATCTGAAGTTGGACGTGGATGCGTT
>DWOG01000006.1:0-11463 GCA_018250875.1 Mylon lassia | reverse complement strand
ATGGAGGCAGAACAGCTCATTCAGTATTTAAGCTGCCATTAAATATTCAAAATAACCCTGACTGAGTGTGCAACATAAAAAAACAATCGTCCATGGCCACCGTGCTGAAACAATGTAAAATTATCATCTGGGATGAATGTACTATGGCGCACAAACATTCACTTGAGACGTTGAACAGGACGTTAAAAGATATCAAAAACAACGACAAACTATTTGGCGGCACTCTGTTAGTCCTTTCAGGTGATTTCAGGCAAACACTTCCAGTCATTCCACGTTCAACATACGCTGATGAGATTAATGCTTGCTTAAAATCATCTACACTGTGGCGTAATGTTGAAAAAGTACAGCTGAAAGTAAATATGCGCGTTCAAATGCTTCAAGATCCATCCGCTGAAACATTCTCAAAACAACTCCTAGATATCGGTGATGGAAAAGTAACTATAGATGAGACTGGATGCGTAAAATTACCGACAGATTTTTGCACAATCGTTGACTCGCAAGACACTCTCATTGAAAAACTATTTCCCGATGTACACACACAGTACTTAAATCATGAGTGGCTTGCAGAAAGAGCAATTTTAGCGGCAAAAAATGTAGACGTTGACAATTTGAATCTGAAGATACAACAGTTATTGCCAGGGAACTTGGAATCATATAAATCTATTGACACAGTTTGCGATGCGAGCGAAACTGTAAATTTTCCGACAGAGTTTTTGAACTCACTGGATTTGCCAGGTGTGCCACCGCATAATTTACAATTAAAGGTTGGATCTCCGATTATCATGCTTCGCAATTTGAACCCGCCACGGCTGTGCAACGGTACGCGATTGGTCATTCGAAAATTAATGAAGAACGTCATCGAAGCTAGCATTTTAAATGGAAAGTTCCGAGGTGAAAACATTAATACCACGGATTCCTATAATACCTACGGATGTGCCAATTCAATTAAAGCGTGTTCAGTTTCCAATTCGATTGGCATTTGCCATGACCATCAATAAATCCCAAGGCCAAACGATGTCGGTTTGTGGCTTAGATTTAAGCACGCCATGTTTTTCACACGGACAATTCGACTGCAGCAATTAACATAGTCGGTACTACATTTTGGCCAATTTTGTTTTATAGCTTTAGAAGTCTTAGAATACCCATATTTTTGCCCTCACAAAGTATCAAATTTCAAAAAGAACATTTTCGTTGTTTTTCATATGTAAATATGTTGGATGTTTACGTGGCGCTCGATTGACAATGTCGGTAGATATGTTGCGACGCTGTTCCCGGGGCACGCGGGGGATGAGGAAACGCGTGCGCCGCGCCGATCTGCCAGTTCCCACCTAGTTAGCGGGGAAAGCACACGCTCTTCGTTTCTCCAATCAAATTGACCGTTTTAATAGAATCAATGCAATTAAATTTATTATAATGATGTCAAGGTCTAGGCGAATGTTAGATTTGGTCCAGGAACATGATCCGGTGCAAGAAATTCCATTAAAAAGAAATTTAAACAATACCAATGTTCGAACATGTTCCGACCAGAAGAGAAAAAGTAAGTACATAATATTTTAACTCCCAATTCTAAAAATATCCATAATGCAGATGAGTGATATTAGTACTTTCATTACTTGAAATCACACTTTTCTGATGAAAATTTAAAATTTTATATTTACCGCTTAACATTATCATATATGTCAGATCCTACAGTGTTAATGGGTATTCCTTTATTTTTTTGGGTCGGATTTACCTTATCCTACAATATTTCCTGTTGGGTTATCTTAATCATTTGTCATATGTGGTACTACCGACTTTATTACCTGTCTTATATCGTCCGATTTTAGTCGGATATGGTACTATCGACTCTGTTGTTTGTATAAGTTAATATTGGATATGGTACTACCGACATTGTTTCTTGTAAATCATATATTTTTTTTATTCAATGTGGTAAAATGACTTTAATAACCGAACATTCGTAGTAATGTTATAGTCGGATGACATATCCGAACATTATAAAACAGTACCTATACTGTTTATAATGATTTTTCTCCTTTTTTTCTTTTCTTATGACGTACTAGATGTTGTCCACATATTTGTTTATTATTTGTAGGAGAAGAATCACCACTTCCAGAAGAATTTCAAGAAGATCTTATACAATTGCAAGACCTACTAGGAGATGTGTTCAATGACAGCAATATGAACTTTACTGAAAACATTCCTCAACCTCACGCCACAACGCACAATATACATGACACAACACCTATGCCATCACCTATTCCACCACACTGCCAAACCTGTGAAAATCCGTTTTGTACCAGTTGTGTCGATTGCATAAAACCTCAGATTGAATATGAAAACATTGAGACACCATCCGGATATTCAGAGGTTTCTACTAACGTGCCGACACCATCTTCTACAGCTAGTTTAAGAACCAAAACTTTCAAAATTGACAAGGGAAAGAAACGCCTTGTCCATAAAAACAATTGGGTCACGGTCCAAAGGAAATTTAAGAAAAATACCGGGGAAAGGTTTTTAAATAAAAAGGGTAAAGTAGTGAAAGAGAAAGAATTGAAAGAACCATGTACGGATAAATGCAGGTTGAAATGTACACAAAAGCTGTGTCATGAACAGCGCTTCCGAATCTTTCAATATTTTTGGCGTTTAGGTGAGAAGAAACGCCACTGGGAGTTTGTCATAAAATATACTAAAAAAATTCCGAAACGCCGTCAAACTACTGAAATAACAAAGCATGACCGACAGAACACATATCAATACTTTCTTCCGGATGCTGATAAAAATGCAGTTATGGTTTGCAAGACCATGTTTCTTAACACTATATCACTAAGTGAGCGTGTAGTAAGTACAGCATGGAAAAAATATGACGGACAGTCTGTGGTAGAAGAAGATAAGCGAGGACGATATGAACATGTGAAACGTGTTTACAACGAGGACATGGTTAAGAGTGTCTGTGACCATGTAAGATGTTTTCCTGTTGTTGAATCCCACTATGTTCGAAAAAGTTCAAATAAACTTTACTTAGAAGGAGTAGAAAGTATCTCTCGTATGTACAATCTTTATTCTGAATGGTTTGATTCCAGCAAATATTTATCACGAGCAAGAACCCAAAGACAATATCGCGAGATCGTTAATTTGAATTTCAATCTGGCATTACATAGACCAAAAAAAGATAGATGCGATGTATGTCACGTGTTTCAAAATAAATCTTCGCCTACCGATGAAGAAAAATACGTATTTTCTAAACATCAAGTTCGTAAGAATAAAGCCCGAGATTTAAAAAAAGCAGACAAACATGAAGCGCAAACCAATAGAAGTGTCATTGCAGCTACATTCGATTTTCAAAAAGTTTTAGTGACTCCTTATGGTGAAGTGAGCATACTGTACTACAAAAGGAGACTGGCTACCTTAAATTTCACTGTTTATGATCTGAGTAATAAGGTAGGTACTTGCTACATGTGGCACGATGGTATTGCTAAGCGAGGATCTGTAGAGGTGTCCAGTTGTCTTTTAGATTTTATTGAACATCATGTTAAAAGAGGTATTAAAGAATTCAGATTTTGGTCTGACAACTGTGCGGGACAGAACCGCAACAGAATTGTTTTTTCGCTATACTTATTTGTGGCAAAAAAATACGGAGTGACTGTCACTCATCGTTTTCTAGAAAAGGGTCACACGCAAAATGAAGGCGACAGTGTCCACTCAACAATAGAGCGAGCTTCCCGCCATAAGTCAATTTGGGTTCCCGAAGAATGGTATTGCTTAGCTCGATGGGCTAAATCCGATGGTGCCCCTTACATAGTAAAGGAAATAAAACAAGACGAGGTCTTCGATTTTAAAACCCTACTTGCTAATAAAAACTGGACTAAGAATACGGCAAATCAAAAGGTTATGTGGACCACTATAAGAGAGGTCAAAGTTAATGCTGAACAGTTCGATCGTATAGAGTACAAATACGATTTTGATGACGAACCAAAGACAATAATCGTAATAAGGGCGGGAAAGCGAAACAAACAACGTTTAGCAAACGAGTTTGATTTGAAACGGGCCTATGACGGACATTTGCCTATCAGCAAAGACAAATACAAAGACTTGACAGATCTCTGCAGAACGGGAATTATACCTGACCGCTTTCATAGATTCTATATTAATTTAACTAACACTGATGCTGCCAATTTGGTAAATACTCAAGATGATGACTCGGATTAATCTAGTTGTATTTGCATTTCGTTTTTTTTATATTATTTTCTAAGATAGGTATAATATTATGCCATAATAATTATTGGGCTGTGATTTTACTAAGAGAGTAGATAGGTAATTAGGATTTAAACTAATCTCTGTCGTAAATAATTAACCAATTTATGTTGTTACCTAAATAACTGTATTAATTTTAGTTTTTTAGTTTCGTTAATTATTTTTGTTTTAAGTTGATTGTTGAAAATTGATAGAAGAAAAATTGTTTATCATTCCTAGAAAAAATTTTTTTTTATGTTATCCATTGAGTTGTGATTTTTTTTATAATTAAGAATACTTACAAAAGTGCCTTTGTTTATAAAATATTTATAACATTCGTCAACTTACCATCTATCCTAATGTGCATTTTTATAGTTCCTATTCTATATTTTTGTACCTGAAATGGACTAAGAAGTACATACTTTTCAATTAAACGAACGAAATGATTAAAAAAATTAATGTGCTTTCATTAATAGACCACATCCTAAGTTAACAATCCTTTTTATTATTTTATTATCCTAGCTAGTTAATGGAATATCTAATGCTTCGAGAGAGTATGCTAACAAGTAAGTCCACTCAATTGATTTGACAATACCTGCTAGTCAAAAATGAGTATGGTGTAATGTGGATATCAATGGATGATCAGGACTACGGGTTTACGTGGTAAATACCAGGCGTGGGTATTTAAAACAAGATATGAGGCATTGGAAACTATAAAATTAAATATAATAGATGTATAATTAATTATTATTGGATGATTCGAGTAGTATCTACAGTCTACGATTAGATAGTGTACGGTTAACAATGTAGGATATCCCACTTCCAACATAATTGATAATAAAAATTCCGATTAATATTGTAAGATATACCACATCCAACAAAATCGATTGATATAACTCCAATTAATACTGTAGGATGTCCCATTTCCGACACTTTATTAAGGAGTTTAAACGGTGAATAATGTAACATATGCCTTTTTTCAGCTTTCCTGTTTATATTTATTCTTTTCACTTAATTATCTTCTAGAATATTAAAAACTATATCATCATACCAAATATTCTACAAATCCACGGCCTTATGTTGTTTTTATTCTTCTTAAAAACATCATTTGGTCGTACTGAAAAAAGATACTTTTTCACTTCCGACTTTGTTAATAGCTGCAGTCGATATAGTTGCCATTTTCGATCTACAGGCAGTCTTAAGCCTATAACGCACTAGCGGTTGGCCGCCATGCGGCGTGCCGTTGCGGTAGGCCGCACATCGATTAGTACATGAAACCGCACAATAACGACGCACTGATTTGCGGCCAGCCGTCAACCGCTCCGGTTGTTCCGGAGCTGCGACGAGCCGCGCCGGTTGAATGATGCGGCGCGCCGCATCCCCACCACGCACTCGGCGCGGTAGTCGCAAACGCCGCGTCCCGCCCGCCAGTCCGTCGTCGCTTGTTTCACGCGCTAGACACTACTCGTGCGCGTCATGGATTTTGATACAGAAAAGTTCATTTTAGAAATAAAAGAACGCCCCGCAATATGGGATAGCAAATGCGCTGATTATGCAGACAGAAATAAAAAGTTAAAATGTTGGGAGGAAATGATTAATATATATGCAAAGGAAGATGATACATCGGAAGAAAAGAAAGAACTCGGTAAGTTACGTTATTTATTAATCATGGTTACAATGTTACAATCATCATAACTACTTTTTATTCCCAATTTCCTGCGATTTTGCGGATTAATGCCATTATATTTGCTTATATATATTTATCTTGCCATTCCAATTTACCTTCATGTTCAAAATACTGAGCGAAAGAGTCACGAATTCTTTCAGCGATATTATTACCTATTCGATTATATGTTCTCCGAGTTTCTGGTACATCAGGCGGCATGTAACATGTTAAAGTATCTTCATAGTTATAACCGTCTCTGTCTCGAACGTAGTTATGCAAAATGCAACATGCTTTGATGATATCAGTAGCCAAACTAATATCCACATTTAAAGGTCTATGGAATATACGCCACTTATTACTCAGTATTCCAAACGAACATTCGACATATCGGCGTGCTCTACAATGCCGATAATTATATATTCTCTTAGTAGTGTTTAAATTAGTATTTTTTGGTTTTGCATAAGGTCGCATTAAGTTCGTGGATAAGGGAAAGGCTTCATCGCCTACTAAAACATATGGCATTGGAATAGTATTTACTTGTGATATGGGTGTTGATTCTGGTATCTCAAGTTCTCCTGCTATCATTTTTTTGTAAAAGTTAGAGTGTTGATAAACTGCTGAGTCTCCAAATTTGCCACAAGCACCGACATCTATTGTTATGAATTTGTAGTTGCTGTCGCATATAGCCATCAGTATAATGGAAAAGAAATGCTTATAATTGTAGTACATGGATCCACTATGGCACGGCTTTATTACCCGTATGTGTTTCCCATCTATAGCCCCAATGCAATTCGGAAAATTAGCTCTTGTAGAGAAACCCTTTGCAATATCTAGCCATCCTTGTTGAGATGGCTTCGGTAAACAAGATTCTTTTAACAGTAACCATATTGCCGAACATACTTCACGAACAAATTCAGCTATTGTACTCGCACCAATTCGAAATATGTAATGTAGTTCAGCGAATGTACATCCGGTTGCCAAATATCTAAAAACATAATTATTTATTATTAATTTAAATGGTTATTGTTACAGGTAAAGTACTTATGAAAAAATGGCGGAATATTAAAGATAGTTTTGTAAAAGCTTCGAAAAATATGAAAAACATAAAAAGCGGTTCAGGTGCCAAACATAAAAGCCCATATACCTATTATAATATTTTATTATTCTTAAAGGACTCTACTATGGTAAATGAGACAGAGTCAGACATTGCCAACAATCTTTCCCAAGAACATGATGGCCCATATGAAACATCACAGAATGTAGCTAATCAGAAAAAAAAGAAAAAAAGTAATAATGAAGACGTTATTGGACAACAATTGGTATCAGTATTGAACAAAAACTTGGAGTATAAAAAAGAAATGGAAAATGACGAAGACAAGTTGTTTTTGTTATCCCTTTTAAGGGAGTTCAAAAAAATTCCAGAATCCAATAAATTGGAAGCGAGATGTGAAATCATAAGAGCTATTAGAAATGCTCAACAACCATCATTTCATTATAGTTATCCTAATACGCAATTTGATCGAGGGTATCGAAACCATATGTATGAAAGTGAATATGCTGGAAGAGGATATCAAACACTTGATAGTGACTACACTGGCCGAGGGTATGAGAGTAGAATCAATAATAGAGAACCCACAACTACAGGTTACCAACACCGTCAAAATCTACCAGGTACATCCACGCACTCAATGGATACAACTGAAGAGGCAACTCAGGAATCTGCTAGCCAAGACGACGCTTCGTTGATGTCTGAATTGTTTAATTCACCGTAGATTTTTTGTTAATGTGATTCTATTTCTATGTGCCTTAAATAAATGTGATTCAACTTAATATATTGTTTTCTTACCTGATGGTTATAATGAGCTTTTCTTCCGGGGATATGGACATCCGAAATCGTGTATCCTGGCCACGAATATTTAAATATAGTTTTGTTAATAATTCTTCATACGATTTTACTGACATCCTAGTGTATCCAAAGAACTTATCTTCAAATTTCTTTAGGTTTGAAATAAAATTATTAAACTCTTTGCCGTCATGTCGTGTCACCAATAGAGGATGTATCCAAAATCTATGTTTATTTTTTTGACGATATTTTCTACGATGATATAAATAAATGACTGCCGCAACTTCCTCAACGTCCATCATGTGCAATATTTCTAGAAGCACTGACGATTGCGGCAGACCGCAGTGAGCCAAGACCATACGGTTAGCCGGAATACGGCGTGCCGTTACGGCTGACCGTATATACTGCGGCCTGCCGCATCGGCATACCGCATCGCGGCAGGCCGCTAGTGCGTTATAGGCCTTACGGCTATATCGTCGTCCGGTTGACGAAAGTTTAGTTACAACGTTATTTTGCAAAGGTATGTATGATCATTTTTTTATGTTTTTGTTATTTATTACTTATCTTACTTACATGAAATATTTCGTATTAGTTTTATTTCAATATATATTTATTATTTAATTAAATATTACAATATTTATAAGTGAAATTTTCAAATTTTCTATATATTGTTTATTTTTTATGAAATCATTGTTGTAACTGATTATTATATGATTTGCACATTATTTGATTTTTTTAGATGGATTTGAGAAAACAAGAGGAGCAGATAAGTAAATGGCTAGAAGAAGAAATAGAGAGAGAGAATGAACATGAAAATGAAGAGGAGGGTTCACTTGATTCGACCTCAGAAACGGAGGATGAAGTGGAGGAAGAAATACATCTCAACACTTCCGAATCCGAATTTTCAAACGAATCTTCGGAACCTGAGGATGACATCATACGACCAAGTAAGAGACAAAGAACTCAAATTATAGACTCCGACGACTCTTCAGGCGATATTCCTGAAAAGAATTCTCCTCAAACCTCAAACCAGCGTGTTCTTCAAGTAACGTCCCGATTCCTTTATGGGAAAAACAGACATAAATGGTCGTCTGTACCTAGATCAGCTACTACTCGTACTTTGAGACGGAACATCGTTCATTTTATACAAGGTCCAAGAGGAGAAGCTAGGGAATTACACGAACCAATAGATTTATTCCGGCTTTTCATTACTGATAATATGCTGCAACAAGTTGTGACATTTACCAACGCAGAGATTCTTAGTCAAAGGAATAAATATAAAAATGAGTCTTATACTGTTTCTCTGACCAATCTGTCTGAAATAAAAGCTCTGCTCGGTTTGTTGTTGAACGCTGCAGCTATGAAAAGCAACCATTTGCCAACTCGCATCCTATTCAATACTAAGCGATCAGGCACAATTTTTAAAGCTTGTATGAGTGCAGAAAGATTCAATTTTCTCATAAAATGTCTGCGATTTGACGAAAAGCAGACAAGAAATGACAGAATAAAAGAGGACAGGTTCACACACATACGTGAACTGTGGCAAAATATTATTGATAACTTTCAAAAATGGTATACGCCAGGATCATATATTACTGTAGATGAACAACTGGTTGGCTTTCGTGGAAGATGCCCATTTAGAATATATATTCCTAATAAACCAAACAAATATGGGATAAAACTTGTTATGGCCGCAGATGTTAATAGTAAATACGTAATAAATGCAATTCCGTACCTGGGAAAAGGAACCGATACCCAAAAACAACCATTGGCTACATTCTTCATAAAAAATATAACGACTTCTTTACACGGCACCAATCGGAACATAACGATGGACAATTGGTTCACATCTGTATCTTTGGCTGATGAGCTGTTACAGTCACCCTATAATTTAACTTTAGTAGGGACTTTGAGGAGTAACAAACGGGAAATTCCTGAAAAACTTAAAAATTCTAGGTCTCGCGCAATTGGTACTTCGATGTTTTGTTACGAGGGCGACAAGACATTACTTTCATATAAAGCCAAGTCAAACAAAGTGGTTTTTGTGTTGTCCACAATTCATGATCAACCAAATATTGACGAAACAACAGGAAAACCGGAAATAATTCACTTTTATAACGGTACAAAGGGTGCCGTAGACACGGTTGATCAAATGTGCTCGAATATGTGTGTCAACCGAAAAACTAACAGATGGCCGTTATGCATTTTTTATAATATGGTAAATCTGGCTGGTATCAATGCCTATGCTATTTACGTCTCAAACAACTTGAGAAATAAGAAAAAGCCGACACTACGACGCGATTTTATCATAAAGATGGGAGACCAACTGATGGAGCCTTGGCTAAGGGAGCGATTACAAACGGTGACTTTGAGGCGTGATATCAAAGTCATGATAAAAGATATTCTTGGTGAGTCTTCAGAACCTGAAACTCCTATTTCTTCTGTGTCCAATGTGCGCAAAATATGTTACTTGTGCCCATCAAAGGCTCGTAGGATGACGAAACATCGATGCATGAAATGCAAAAATGCAATTTGTGGATCGCACAATATTGACATGTGCAGTAGCTGTGCAGAATGGTGATTTTTTGTTAAATGTCTTTTATATCAGTTCCTATTAAACCAAACTTAAGTGCCATGTAACCAGTTTCTATTTTTAATAAATACTTTTGATAATATTCACGTTTTTTATTGCGTAGTCTGCCTGACGAAAGTTTAGTTACTATGTATCTACAAATATAGTTTAGTTACCTAGGGTTAACAACAACGCTGACGCTGCCGAAATTGGTAACTCTGTCATTCTACCATCATCGTATGTGGGCAGTCCACGTCATATGCAAGAATATATACAGGATGCTCTGACTTTCGTGCGCGAATATGGACGACCGTGTTTATTTATCACGTTTACATGTAATCCAAAATGGCCAGAGATTGAATCTTTGCTATTGCCTGGCCAAAATTCAATCCATCGTCATGACGTTACAGCACGTGTGTTCAAACAAAACTTGAAGTCTTTAATAAGTTTCATTACTAAATTACATGTATTCGGCCGCACACGTTGCTGGCTGTATTCAGTTGAGTGGCAAAAGCGAGGATTACCTCATGCTCACATTTTGGTTTGGTTAATCGATAAAATCCGTCCTGAAGAAATCGATAGTATCATTTCTGCAGAACTTCCAGATCCGTCTACTGACCAACTGCTGTTTGATATTGTTACAGCGAACATGATTCATGGTCCATGCGGTACTCTTAATCGTACATCGCCTTGCATGGCAGATGGAAAATGCACTAAAAATTTCCCTAAAGATTTCACGAACGATACTATCACAAATGTCGACGGATATCCAATATATCGTCGAAGAAGTCCCGATAATGGCGGACGATCATTTATTAAAAACATCAACAACACAGACAATGACATTGATAATCGTTGGGTGGTACCATATTCACCTCTGTTGAGCAAGACATACAATGCTCATATTAATGTTGAGTTCTGCAGTTCTGTGAAGAGCATCAAATACATTTGCAAGCATGTCCATAAAGGCAGTGATATGGCTGTGTTTATAGTGGAAAATACTAACGTGAATGCTCAACCATTGAATAAAAACGATGAAATAACACTTTATCAAATTGGTCGGTACATCAGCTCCATGGAGGCAGAACAGCTCATTCAGTATTTAAGCTGCCATTAAATATTCAAAATAACCCTGACTGAGTGTGCAACATA
>DWOG01000005.1:0-11612 GCA_018250875.1 Mylon lassia | reverse complement strand
TAATGGAAGAAATCACTGCTATGCGGTGGAATGTCGATTTTAAGGTTTATCTTCGAGCGAAGAGATTTATTGTGTGTTTCATGCAGATAATGGAAATTTTCCTTAAGATAAGAAGGAGAAATAGGATCATTTAAGATTGAATATAGAAGGCAAAGAATTCTAGAACAACGCCTCTGATGAATAGATAGCCATTTAAGTTGAGTGCGAGATTGAGAAATATGGTCATACTTGCGGAGACCGAAAATATAGCGAATACAATTATTTAAGAGGCGGTCTAGCTTGTTAAGAAGCTCTTTATTTAAGTCAGGATAACAAACATCTCCATAATCGATAATGGGTAAAATAATAGTACTAACAAGCATCATTTTCGTCTGGAGAGGAAGAAAATGCTTAGTTCGATAAAGAGACTGTAGAGCGGCAGTGACTCTGCGGCTGATGTTTTTCACCTGATCACTCCAACACATTGTGCTATCCATGACTACTCCTAGGTTTTTAACAGTTGTCTGCAATGGAATTTTGATTTCATTGTATAGGATAGGTTGAGAGTTGTGAAGGTTCAACTTTGTAATAAGTCTTGAACTACCTATAACAATTGCTTGACATTTAGCAGGATTTACGGATATCCCGAAGCGTGTTGCCCACTCTTTTAATTTGTTGAGATCGTTATTGATTTTATTTATTGTATAATTTATGTCGTTAATACTAGATCGCTCGTAGAGCTGCAAGTCATCGGCATACAAATGATACGAACAATCAAAGATAGAGACTAAGGTGTTTATAAACACAGAGAATAAGATAGGAGATAATATTCCGCCTTGCGGCACACCCGTGGTGACATCCTCCCAATGAGAGTATAAATCACCCACACGGACAGATTGTCGACGGCCGCGAAGATAGGTAAAGGATTTACATATGCTCGTTTCCATATATCGGGATACTCGCCAGAAGATAATGAAAAATTTATGATATTAGCGATCGCTGGTAAGAGGCAATCAATAATGTTCATTACCATGACTCTACTAATACCATCATATCCTACGGCTTTGGAATTTATAGATGATGCCGCTTTTCTTATTTCATCAGGAGTTATATCAGAGAAACTAAAGGTAGGAGCATTTACACGGTTCCAGGTAGCAATACAAGCAAGTGTATTAGAACGGATTGTTTGGTCGAATGGTGCACTGGAGACAAAATGGCGATTTATGTCGCTTAGAGGTAAAAGACAGTCACAGTCCGATTTGGGTGATTGATAAACACCAATAGATTTGAGAGTTTTCCAAATCAGTAGGAGAAGAATCACGTATACTATTATGGATATAACGGCGTTTAGCTATTCGTATAATTTGATTGCACCGATTTCTTGCAGCCTTAAATGCAGCCCAATTTAATTCATTACGGTGTTTTTTAAATGTACGGAACGCGCGATCACGTTTATTCATTGCCGCTCTGACAGTCTCGTTCATCCACGGCGCCGGAGGCCGCCTCAGTTTGACTGGATGTATAGGTGCATGGGTGTCATACAATGCAAGGACCGCTTTATTAAGACAGGATACCTTGGCATTCACTGTTGGTTCCTGTTCAACAAGCGACATAATGTTCATGTTAGTAGCATCATTCTTTAATCGATCAAAATCAATATGAGATTCCTCATCAATTTTACCGTTGGTTTATATTTAGGCGGTTTTAACTTGTAGGATATATAGATGAGATCATGTCTCGAGAACCCAGGAGCAGGGAGCTGCCCATGATCATCATTTGAATCAGGAGACGCAATTATTGACAAGTCTAACCACGAGTCTTCAGTGTCAATATTATGAGTTGCCTGTAAAGGTAGAATAGAGAGATTGACAGACTCAATGATAGACTGAAGCTTAAGAGTACGTGTTGAAGACTTAAGGAGATCAGTATTAAAGTCACGCATTATCAAGACATGTTTGTATCCAGATACTACACTCTCAAAAGCTGTTTCCAGATATGAAAAGTAGTCAATACCTGGTGGACAATACACTACCCCTAGAATTGCCTTTACCCCTATAAAATCAAGCTCCAAAAACAGAAATTCAGGAGACGCAGAGTAGCGTGAGCAGGATGTTAAAACAATCTTGTGCTTAATAGATGCTCGCAGATATATGGCTACTCCACCACCCCGCTTTCCTGTTCTGTCATTTCGGATAAGCACGAATCCGGGTAGAGGGAATAAATTAGATTGTAGTGAAGGAAGCAACCAACTTTCCGAGATCAATATTGCATGAATGGTGTTAATATTAGAAAAGATTGCTTTAAGTTCTGAGTAATGGCTAGGAATGCTTTGTGCGTTAATATGGCAGATATTTAGACAATTTTTACATCGCAAGGAAAATATTTTATCCAATTGATTGTCTAATGAGACCGATTTATCGTACTCTTCATAGGAAACGAATGAATTATTCGAGTCCGAAATGGAATAAAACGAATTATCATTGTCCGACATTAATATAAAGTAATTTAATATGTGTAAATAATAAAAAAAAAAAATTGTATTATATATCGTCGCGGTACATGCAATAAGTCGAATGTGAATTAGGCACCACTTTACAGGAAAGACTAAAAACTGATTATGTTATGTTGTGTTAAGTAAATAAGATTTGTTATGATGCATTTTGTATTAAAATTGGGTACGAAATCATAACTTATTATAATAGTGGTTATTGACTTTACGGTTTTTGTGAAAAGTTGACATAGGACATATTGCGTCTGTATGGAAGAATCATTTTGATGACATAGGTAAAATGGATAACAAAAAAGAAACATAAAAAATGTAGATATTGAAGTTTTTATTAAGTAAACATTAGTTTATTTGTGAAGTAAAGTCTCATAGAATTGACGATAATCTTGTGGAATCAATTGTTTTAGTTCTTGCAAGTGCGCATATTTCGAAGATTCAATTGGAATTGGTCCTGTGTACAGTTTGGGATGATTTGGCAGTGATTCCAGACGCTTTGGCCTTACCGGTAATTCAGCCCATTCGTCTTGGAAGTACAGTTTGTAATGAATAATGCCATTAGGAGTATACTGAAAAGCAACCACGTCGTTAACACAGGGATCGCCAACTTTTTTGCCAGGGCGAATACTTTTGTAGTATACAGGCTGAAATGTATAAAAATCATCACTAGTACAGTAAATTGTTTCATAAGGACGCGGACGTTGTCTTGCCGCTTGTATTATTGGAATGTAGTCTGCTGGTGTATAGACTTCTCTTCGATTGCGCAATTTCTGCTCAATAGTTGAATGAATGGAGTCCACTTCCATGAAGGTGTGTCCAACTTCCAAGTACTTTTGTTCTATTATTACGTTAGTTTTAATGCTCAATTCTAGCAATGCATTAGAAAGTTTGATATTTCGGTTCTGATATCCACAACCATCACTCCAAATCGTAATTTTTTCGGGGTGCCTTTTTTCTATTGCCTTTTGTAAAAAGTCTGTATAAATTGATGCAAATACATCACTTTCAATACCTGCCACAGCTTCATGCCAAACATAGCATACTGCATCTTTAGTGCTTAAGTTAAGGAACGTCTCATTGTGGACCTTCAATTTAGTCTTGTAGTAATTTGCACTTGCATTTAGTCTTGGAGCCAATAGCACAGCCTGTAGATCTACGGTATAGGTTTCCGTATTAGGACTATTAATAGATTGTTCTTTATCTCTTGTTTTCTCTTCTTTTGCTGACTGTTTCTTTTGCTCATGTTTCCGGTATATTTCTTCATCGCATGTTCCTGTCTTATACTGTGTACATGTATTACATTGATCCTTTTTCGGAACATAAAGATCTAAGTTCATTATTTTCAAAGTATTGTAGAAAGTTTTCCATGATGATGCAATTTTGTTTTGTGTTTGGCACTCATCTTTATAAAAGCGGTACATTTCTCTTAGACTAGACCACAAGGGCTCAACGTAGAATTTACTGGACGATGCTCGACAATAATGGCTTTCTACTTTGGGCAGTGAATTCAGGAATTCTTCTAGGTTCTTAACGATGCTTGACTTTTGTCGTGAGGTCTGAGCTTGATGTTCTTCGTTTTCTTGGCTTGTACTGGGTTGGTCTGATAAAATCCACGTGCGCACAGTCTTCTCACCAATATTTAAAGTGTTGATAAACATATTTCGGCACACACGTTTCTTTACATCATTTCCATTTTCTTTTACAGTCAAGTAGAATGTAAATCCAGTGTTTTTTCTTGAAGTTGTAACATCAGTAGTCTTTCTTCTATACTTTGGACGTGCCTGCAATACACAGCCAGTGACGTAAACCTTTTTAGCCTCCCAAGATGTCAAATTCCAAAAGTAAGAATGTATTGACTTTCGATCATCCTCACTTATCGTATCGCATTTGAAATCTTGTCTTGGGCCTCCTTTGACTGCTGTCGGCTGTGGATGCCCATTACATCTTGGACCTAGGCATTTAGCTTCTTTAATTTTAGTTTGTTTGTATTTCCCACTTTCCTGTTTTTCAAATCCAAGATAAGATTTCCCCTCTAATCTTAATTTAGCATTTTTCAATCTCTTCCACTCATTTATGTTAACTTGACCTTTACGCTTTCTTAATTTTCGTTGTTCTTGATCTGGAACATTTTGGTCCGTGTCCGATATCGATAGTGGTTGTTGTTGTCTCGTTTCATTAGTCACCGAGCCATCTTGAGTTGAAATTTCAACCACTGATCTAACACTATCATCTGCTTGTACATCAGAGTCATACTCAGTTTCGGATGGGGCATACAATTCATCCGATCCTGAACTAAAATCAGTATCTGATTGATTGTGCGTGACTTCTTCGTGTCTTTCAATTTCACCAGGATGGGTCTGTGTTGTGTACTCCATTATACCGTGAAACTCATTGGGCGTAATCGCCCTAATCTGGGGTGTTAGTTCGGCTTCTGATGGATGTGTAAGCCATTGTTGCTCTCTAATATTATGCTGTTCTGGTATCGCTGATTGTACCTCAGCACAGGCCGCATCAACTTCTTTCATAAAGTCCCCCTGACTTAGGCTGGGCTGATTAACTAAGCTGGCTTGTTCTTCGCTGAATTCACCGGTACTAGTACTAATAGCTAGCTTCACCAAGCGGCGGCTTCTAGCTCCTGACATAATACGTAAGTTCTGTTATCTGTTACTCCTGCAAACAAATAACGTAGTCATTTGTCAAATGCAATAGCTCCTATGTCAATTTTACCCAACTATGATTGTTGCAAAATCTCCTTTGTCAACGAACGTATAAAAAAATATAATTGTTTCATACAAAAAAAAGGTTAATTAACTCCTATCTTAAGTAATTTAATCTAAGTGATAAATTGAAAAACATTTTTAATCACAATCATTCAAGTATGAACTCGAAAAGAAAAAAATGTGAGGTTAATATTATGTTAGAAATTTACTTCTTCGTTATGATTAAAAATATTACGTAATATTACTGTCTGTTACATCAAATTATATAAAAAAGAGTTGATTACTTACAGAACAAATCAATAACGTTTTAATTTCGTAAAATCACCTTTTAAACAACAAACGACGTCTGGCATCACGGGAATACAATGACATACGACAATTTGCAGGAACCAAACCAAGGACGTCTGTCATTGGTCATATTGCAACTAGTTCAAATGCTCGCTTCTGATTGGTCGGTAGACATAGGAGTCTTTGCAAACGTTGCGGAAGCATTTTTTGGATCCTTGCATGCCAAAAGCGAAAATTTAATTTTTTTTCACATTCGACCTATTGCATGTACCGCGACGATATGTAATAAAAATAATGAAACCGTAATTAAATGTCAATATTTGGTGCACCAACCCAACAGTTGGCTGTTAACATTAAAAGCAATAAATCTCACAGCACATAAGATAACTGATTAATAAATATATATGAACAATATTAACAAAACACACAATGTTACGCCATGATAAATAAAAGAAGAAAAAAATAACAGATTAACAAATGACAAAAACTCTTAATTGATTTGAGACGTATGACAACTTAATGACATTTGAATCAACCCGCTAATATACCTCATTGTGATGTACACGGTAATGACCAGAGACAAAAACAAATAGAAAAAAATTAAATGACAGACACGCAAGACATTCACAAGATACCAACTACAGATACACAACAATACTACACGTGACGTTATAATAAATCAGTGTTATCTACCTTTTATTTATTTGTTTGTTACCTGCCTACTTAAATATAAACAAATCTAATACCCATAGATCTGTCATTAGATAGGGTTAATATACGATTTTAGGATTAAAAATACAGTAATTCGGCGTTACACTGATTAAAACATGTAAAATTGTTAGTAAAACACTACTTTACTGCCGTATTACGATGAAAGGCCGTAACTTCTAAAAAGCATATTTCGAGTAAATTGCAATTTTGTCTCGAGCGAAGTTTCATGCACTTTCTTTTGACTTTTTAGGACTTCAATCATATGATAATTTGTAAAAAAATAATTCTTTCTGTACCATTTGGTTTTAATTATTAATAGAAACCCAGTTTTTTTTAAAATTAAATTTTCCCTTTCAGATTAGTAAAAAAAATAAGAAAAAATATACAATGCTACACAGAAAAGCCTCAACTAGACAGTTAAGGCTTTTCTTTTTACAATTTCGGTGAACGTATTTTCTCGCTAGATTTAAAGATTTTATTATATAAGTCCTTTTAAATGGAAAAGCCTTAATTAAAAAATTACGCCTTTTATCATTAGTATATTCATAACATTTGGTGACATAAAACGGGACCCGAAATGAAAAGCATCAATTTTAATGTATATCTTAAAAGTTCAATTGAATTATCTGTCTTTGACAACATAATCAGTCTTCAAAGTTGTTAACAATACAATCAGTCTTCTTAATTATAAATAATTATTTCAAGAAAAGCAAATAAAAAAACTCTATTTACTGGTAAGAGTAGAAAAACAAACTTAAATAAAACCTCACTCTTCTGAAAAATTTAAAAATCACAATGAACAAAACCTGTTAACTTTAATTAACTCAAAATAAAAAATCAACAATAAAATACGACGAGTTTTACAAACCGCACTTTGGTTTTACTTACAAAGTCAGTGTCAATATTATGTGTAACTGTCAAATTAGCAGCAGTATCATTGACAGGTAGTTTATCCCAAATTAATTTGCGATTTGGTGGCATTAAGGCCGGGACTCCACCAAAGCGGAGACGAGACGAGCGGAGAGGAGATGTTTTTTAAACAACCAATAGAATTGAGTTATTGACACGTCTCCTCTCCGCTCAGCTTCAGTGGAGATCGCTGTGCGGAGATGTGTAATATTTGTATGTCGCGATGGAAGCGGAGATGTGAGCTGTGCGCGGACGACGCGCAGTGGAGACGAGAGATGTGAGCGGCGTGCAGTGAGCGATGTCACCCTCCCCCCTCTCGCCCGCTAGCAACCCGCAGAACCCCGCGCGCGCGCCGGCCGGCCATCTTGCTAGTACCGTGCGCGCGAGCACACGCTTTTATCGTGAATAATTTGTGCAGTTTGTATTTTTCAACGTAAACAATTAGTTAATTTAAATAAAACGTAATGGATGAACAATTTATTGAATCAGTAAAAAAATATCCATGTCTATGGAACACATCAATAGATACCTATAAACTTACTGACGTCAAAGATGCAGCTTGGGAGAACGTTTTGAAAGAAACTCAATTATCTGACGGTAAGTGCAATTTATTATATTAAGTATTTCGTTCAAGTAATGTTGTAATACGAGTGTCTTGCCATGGAACGGCGCCCTCGTTGTTGAAATAACTACAGAATTTTTCTCGAACTTGATAGGCATCCATATTGTCATTCGATAATAGATTTTCCACGTTTGTGTCGTTAAACATAGTCGTGGCCAAACCCGTTTCATTATTATCTAGATAGCCAGGCATCTTGTCAATTAAAAAGTTGTGTAGAACACACGTTGCTTTTATCACTTTTTCCACTGTTTCTATTTTACATTCAAATTCTTTACGGTATACGTACCATTTCCGTGATAATACACCAAATGTAGCTTCCACAATACGACGAGCTCTTGAAAGTCTATAATTGTATGTTCGTTTTTCGTTATTTAAATTATCGCGTGGATATGGTCTCATTAAGTTAGTCATCAAAGGGAAAGCTTCGTCTCCAATAAAAACAAACGGTACAGGTTCTCCATTTTGGTACAAGGGTTGTGGCTGTGGTAGATTTAGTCTGTTTTCTCTCAAACGAATTCCGAATAAACTATCAGCAAAAATACCACCATCGCTGAACCTTCCCATTGAACCTATATCTACCATAATTATTCTTCGGGTAGCGTCGGCTACGCACATCATTACAGTTGAAAACCTGTGTTTATAACAGTAATATGAGGACCCAGATTTTGGGGGTGCAAACATGTACACATGCTTGCCATCAATGGCCCCGACGCAGTTTTTGAATTGCCAGATTTCTTCAAATTGCTTTGAAATTTTTTTCCAATCATTTTCATTAAGTTCTGGCATAACCAAAGGTTGTAATACTGTCCACAAGGCATCGCAGACATCTTCTATAATTCTTGGAACAGTCGATTTTCCAATCCTAAAATTTTCAGCTATTTGTGAAAATTTTGAACCAGTCGCCAAATACCTGTAATAATTATAATATAGATTTATATTTATGTGTCGTGGTTTCAGTTAGAATAGAAGGGTCATTTCAAAATAATATCTTAATCAGTGTCGTGTTGTTTCCGGAACTATAAAAGATTAGGCATTACTGAAATTATGTATTTACAGAATTTTCACTCGTTCAAAAGGTATAGCCATTTTTAAATAATAGAAAAGAAACAATTAAAAGTCTAAGATTCACACGAGCACAACACATTGAAATCAAACAAATAAAATGGATTTATCACTCGTTATTTATTAACATTTCAAATTTCGACGCCGCCGTCTGCCGCGACCACGTACGAGAGATACAATCCGTTTTGTTTGTTTGATTTCAGATATTTTTTTTATAAATTGGTTTCCCTTGAAACTCTGGTATTTTTTAAATATTTATAATGGTTATAAATTCTGCATGAGTGATAATGCGGTAAGTATATTCTGACTATGGCAATGTCAACATTTAATATTTATAATGATTTCAATTATTTTTATTTCAGTAAAAACGGCTAAATCTAAGTGGAAAAAGTTGAGAGACAGCCACCGGGACGCATTAAAAAGGAAGAATGCCACTAGAAGTGGACAGAGTGGTAAACAAATTCGTGAATGGAAATATGAGAAGGTAATGGAATTTTTGATACCATATATGACGAATAGAAACAGGACTACAAATTATACCTCACAAACAAATATAAATGAACAGGAAACAAATTCATTGGAAAGTAATGTAACCGATGAGTTTTTTGAAACATCAAGCAATCATACAAGAAGCACTCCAGAAGATCGTCCATCTGTACAACATTCGCCGTCACAGACATCAAGCGTCTCAGCCTCGACATGCAGAAATGCAACAAGAAAATCGGATGAAATAAGTAATTTACTTATACAGCACCATGCAAACCGTGAAAGAATACGCCAAGAAAAACTAGAAATACAATCATTGATAGAGAAAAATAATACCCTTGACGAAATGGACACTTTTTTTCTGTCGATATCAAAAAGTGTAAAAAAGCTTTCTCAATATATGCAGCTTCAGGCTAAACGTAAAATTTTCAATGTTCTTTTAGAATTGGAAGAACTTGAGCTACAAAACACATGGTATAACACAAATGAAAATAATTGGTATTCCCCCGGTTACACTTCAGCACCGGGTCCAAGTTCGACACCGGGTCCTAGCTCAACACAGGCACCGGTTCTTACATCAACACAAGCCGGTGGTCCTAACTCAACACAGGCACCGGTTCTTACATCAACACAGGCCGGTGGTCCTAACTCAACACAGGCACCGGTTCCTAGCTCAACACAAATACCGGGTCCAAGTTCGACACAGGCACCTGTTCCAAGCTTGGAAGATACGCACATGACCGATGAACAGATAGAAGCATTCAGAAACGAAGAAGACACATATGATAATTTGTAACTATATGGAAAAGAAAGCAATATGTCTCATGTGATTTACTGTTATAATTTTTTTGTACGTTATGTTTCTAATATAACCTTACGTTTTTTTTGCTATTGCCAGAACGGCAGTTGATTTTTTTGTTTTCTTTATGAATAAATAAGATAATACAAAAATATATTTGGTTTTTACATAATATGCATCACTCCAGTCTCCCGGAGGGGTAGAAAGAGACAACGGATCTCGATTTCTCGTAATCCTTACATACCTCAGTTTACATAATATTTTTCATGTATTCTCGTACTTCTTGATTCTCGTTTTGAGTACTTCTCACTTAGCCCTTTTACACAAAAAAAAACAAACACTCAAAAAAGACTGATCACATTCAAACGCAGATAACACACATAAACACAAACACACATTAACAAAAAAATAATTAGGTAGGTACTTACTTCAAACATACTGCTAGCCGCTCTTGGGTACAGATAGATCTCCTGTAGTTAGTATCTTGCTTAAATATATGCGGTTTAATTAAGTTATGTAGTTCGTAGAATATATTCCTCGGTAGTCTGTAGGACTTGGTAAAACTTTCATCATCTAACTCATTAAACAGAGTAAAAAATTCTCCATGACTGGTATGGTAATACAAGTGACTTCTTTTCCAAAACCGATGTTTTCTTTTGTTTAGGTTGTATAAAGCTATCAATTCTGCTTCTTCAGACTGTAGTTCTTCTTCAAGTAAAAGAAGATACTTTTTTTGTAATAATAGCGACATCGTCTACCTTTCGTGTCAGAATGCGTACTGAGCACTCAACGCCCCGCACCCGAGCTGAAAAACATCTCTTCTCGCACAGCACACAGCACACCGCACACATCTCTGCTTTAGTGGGGTTAAAGCTTAAAGATACGATGAGTCTAAGTTAGAAATATTTGTAAATTATTTGTGTTTTTTCTACATGTCATGTTGTTTTGTATCGCAAAATAATTAATGAACATGTTATATATTTTTTAATGTTATTATATAGTAATGTGGTTACTTTACGGGATAAAGTATATACGATATACTTTTACAATATCTATATTGCAATTCAACTGTAAAGCGACCGTATTGAACAAACGATAAATAGAAAAAAATATAGAAAAAATATCTTAGAATTAATTACCCCGCGAAATCTCATTAATATCTCTAAAATATGTTGTATAATTAAGTTTGTAAAACGAATACTCTGAGATGATAAGATATGATTATGAAAAACACCAGATTGTTCTTACTTGATATATTTTTTCCTAATTAAAGAGAAATAACAAAGATCTTCGCGCAAAGAATTGTTAATTATTTGAAGAAAAAAAAAACGAATCCTCTATATTCATAGCAAAACTGCTACGTTTTGAATTACTTTTAGGTAGTAAGTAGCATATAACTCTGGAATCAAAAAATACAATAAAACATAGTGCCACAAGGTATATATAGAGTTTACATTCCTGTTGGTTATTGTAATGAAGGACGTATTATAAAAAAATGAAGAAAAAAAACGACTGCAAACTAAAGCAAAAAAC
>DWOG01000004.1:0-13276 GCA_018250875.1 Mylon lassia | reverse complement strand
CAGGCGCAGGACCAACGGCTTTACGTGCTTTCCGAGGCACGATGCTATACAGCACAAATCCAGACTCCCGACTGTTATTGGCAATTTTCCTAATAGAAAAACCCAATAACAATTTGCCTGACCCGGGGATCGAACCCAGGACCTCATTCTCGTCAGTCGCGCTTGCGACCGCTAGACCAACGAGGCAGTCAATGGTTAACTATATTCCTATTATCTATAATATAATACTGATATTATATTTATACATAGGTAGTAACTGCAAAGTGTTACATTAGTAAAAAAATACATTTCAGTGACTTCAATCTGGGACTACCGAGGATAGAAGTCACCGTACAGGTTCTGAATAGCTCTGACTGTTCTCTGTATATTATATAAAAAGAGGCAAAAGCGAAAGCGCTGCATAGGAACATTAAAATATTTTCCACTTTTTGTAAAGCTCAATTTGTTTTCTTCCCAATTTCGCTACTAGATGGCGTTAATAATGTTTCCGGTGTTAATTTTTAAATAATTTTGTGGGATTGTACAAGTGAAAGCTTTGATGATAATTTCGAATTCTTTATATTTTCTCTTCTTAATGACCGAAACCGACTCATATCAAAGACATCTTTCAACTTCCTTTTATCTTTTTCCTGTCAAACTATCTACGAGTACGTCCGTGACGGACGTACTCGTAGATAGTTTGACACTCTCTTTAGTAGTGTTGACAACACTACTAAAGAGTTTCATGTAAAAACTTACAACTAAATACGAATAGGCACTATTGATATATAATAGGCGCCAACGGATTGTTTTGACATATTTTTTTTCTAAATAGAAATTTCTTGAAGACAAATAATTATTAAAAATATATTAACAAAAAGTATATATAAATGTGTGGGATTTACAGTTTTTCTCGATGCAACTCTTGGTTAAAAGCGTCATGCATTGGACGATTGGGCGCGGTCAGGCCTAATTGAATTAATAGTTTGTTTGACATTATCAAGCACATGTCCTCAATTGAAATCAATGCTTCATTGTAAATTTCTTCACTGATTTGTATATTTGGATTTCCCATTCTATTCCGTATTTGATACAAAATATCATCACACATATAATCTTTGTACTTGATCCACAAATCAATTGGGTTTGATGGGAAGCATGTAGATATGATTATAGAAAACAATGTTCGTATTTGATGAGCGTGTGATGATATTACAGCATCATTGAGAGTTTGATCCCAGTGAGCGTCATTTTCAAGCAATTGCAAACGTTGACAGGCTTCTCTGTAGGATCCACACAATTCACCATCAACAGTTCGTAACTGTTGGAATGATGTTGGGCCACGTACATTGACTAATAGCAGTCGTAAATAAAAACATTCATCATTGCTTGGATGTACTGAATAAATCCGGCCAATCGCATCGGTGGAATATACATCTGTATATCCTGGAACTGGTTTTCCTTGTTTCCGTCGTATAAATCTCCTTGAGGATTGATTCCAGGTATAATATTTTGGCATTTCAGAATATAGCAATGTTTGTGCGAAATCATCGTTTTGGCATGTCTCAAAAAAACTGGTTAATGTAGTAGATGGTGGCTGAGCAGCTCTTTGTACTGCGTTCTGTGCTGTAAAATACACTCTTTGTCCATTTTCTAAATGCACAGCTAAGTGAACAACAGAAGGGTGTCTCTCATGAATAGGAAAAGAAAATATTCGCCAAACTGCTTCATTACTACTGACATAGCGGCCCATTTGGTATTGGGTAACTTCATCACTGGAATTCTCTGCACCAATTCCAATCACAGCCATATCACTCCCTTTGGTTACATATTTGCAAATGTATTTAATAGATTTCACTGAATGGCAAGATTCAACGTTGATGTGTGCTTTGAATGTCTTTGATAAAATGGGTGAATATGGAACAATCCAACGATTATCTATTTCAATATCTTGTTGATTTAATTTGACAATTGTTGATTTTCCATTGTCTGCTGTCGATCTGCGACGATACAATGGATAACCGTCATTACCAGTAATTGTTTCCGATATTAATGTCCGTGGATATCGTTTTGAACATTTACCATCCATCATACACGGTGAATTTTGATTAAGAGTTCCACAGGGACCATGTATCATGTTTTTGATAACTACCTCATGCAATCCAGGATCTACTTGTACATTAGGGATTTCAGCTGATATCACTGCATCAACTTCATTTGGCCTTATCTTTTCAACCAACCAAATCAAAATGTGTGCATGTGGCAATCCTCGTTTCTGCCACTCCACAGAATACATCCAGCAGCGTGTCTCACCAAACACATTATGTTTTACGATGAAATCCATTAAAGATTTCAACTTTTGTCTAAAGACTCTGGCTGTAATATCATGACGATCAATGGGTGATTGCCCAGGGAATAACTCCTGCTTGATTTCTATCCATTGCGGATTGCATGTAAATGTGATGAACAAATCTGCTGTACCATAATGACGAACATACGACATGGCATCTTGAGCATATTCGTGCATATGCCGAGGGCTTCCGATGTATGTTGCTGGAAGAATAGTCATCCGACCGACATTCTGTGCATTTCCATCAGTATTAATCGCATCTCTAAGGTGAATATACTCTTCAGATCGGAGTTTGGTTTGATTCAACCTGATGAATGTTAATCTCTCCGTTTCAATTTTAACATACATGTCAACAACATATTTGTGATATAATCGCCGACATTTCAATATGTGATTTTCTTCATTTTCCCGAATCATTAGGCGGTATGAATAATAGTTCATTGAACTGACTTTTTTGTTGGTTTCAGAACCTGTAAATAGATTTTGTTTTAATAACATTCAAATATAAAATTAAAATACATAATATAATGACTGAGATATTATCGCTATAGCTAAACTAATATTTTAGTTACCTGTAATGGGATTTATCATTTTTATTGAGAAATCGTAGCCATCTTCACCTTGCCAAAATATAATGGGATATTGCAGTGCATCATATGAGCGGTGTGTTTCCTTTATACGTTGTAATTGATCATTCCGACGATGTAAAACAATATCACGTGATTCCAAGTTTTCTCCAACTACAACGATAGCAACTTCATCAATAGTTGGTGCATTAAAACGTCTTGTATGTTGACCTGCAGGTGTTTTATCAGCTCTGATTACAATTTTGTGATTATCGGATGGCATCAGATCCAGGGCAGTTTTAAACAATATAATCAATTGATTGTGTTGATGAAATAGAGTTTGTAATTGTTCTACAATAGACCTCTTTACTAAATTGTTATGTGCACAACGCAGATCAATTTCTTGTGGTGAATTGCCCATAAAATAAATTTGCAGGAATTTGTTGTCGCTATCTGACACTGGTAACAGTGAACCTGCTCTGTGATATATTTGCCCTTGTATCTGTAAATAAAAAAAAAATATTATGGTGTGGTATAAATTAATGGATTGTCAGTGATCAAACTTAAATAATATTTGATCTTAAAAAGTATATATTTAGTTTTAACTAATATCTATCAAATATAAAATATAATAAAAGTGTCACTGAAACTGAATCACCATATAATATGATGACTAAGTGATATATAAGTGATTAAGAAATTGAAGATTAGTGACACATCTTAACTTTGGTGACGGAAAATTTTGTTCGCTAAAATAATTATGAGTAACTGCTATAATACATACCTTGAAAGTTGGCATAAAATTTTCCCGAACTACATTTGTTGCCCCAAATGAAGTCATTTGAAAGCAATTGTTATACTGTTGGATATGTGTCAAAAAGTGTATAGAATCTGTTCCTATTCCTGAAACCAATGAGTACAATGGTTCTGGTGGTGGATCCAATGGTATCAATTTCACTTTACCATTTGCGCAACACAATCCATTGGCTTCGTTTTTGTATTTTAATGCCTTACAGTGTGAGCAAACCGAGTTCATAGAACCAATAACAACACATTGGTAGTTACTGTAGTCAATTGACACATCGTAACTGAAAGCAGCTCGATTCAAACTTGCGCGATTATTAGTTGAATGTCGCGCTCGCGCTTCACGCGTTTGTGATATCCGAATTCTTTCACGTTCATTTCCGTCGTCACGTTCTTGTGCAGTACGATTAGATCGGTAATTAGCTTGGTTTGTAGCATTTCTGGTTCTTCTACCTAAATTGCTTCGTCTTATAGGAGGCATATCAAATATAAATTATTTTTTCACTAATCACGAACTAAACAAACACTAACTAAGTAAACACTCTGCACAAAACACGATATACGAATTTGTTTCGTGTATCAGTTGACAAAAGCAAACTCAGTAGATTAGGTCACAGACAACTTTTTTTTTTAAATTTGATATGACTTGAAGTCAAATCCTTTTAAGCCGTACGAATTGTTTTATTTATTTAAAATTTGGATATTAAAAATAATAAAACACTGTTGGTAACGCGATTTTTGTTTGACTGATGTAATGACGTAGAAACTGATGCATTTTATCTCGCGTGCCGAAACTAATACAAAAGAAACGCGAGTTTCGGAACGCGACATTAACAGGTTCATTGCCGGAATTTTACTTCATACAAAAAAAAATATATCTCCAATGCCAGTTACTGTTTTTTAAAAAAATATGCACCAATACAATTAAAAAAAGTAAAAATATTGTTACAGAGCTTATAGTATATATATAAGCAATATATATATACAAGTACCCGCGCGGAGTCGTCGGCAGGGCGCAAAGATTTTCAAAGGCAGGGCGCCTTGTAACTCCGCGCGGAGTCGACTCCTCGCGGAGTTACTCGGCACAGAGCAAAACATTTTGAGAAAAGTTTTGAAATAAAACACAAGACACGTTCTTACAGCATGCTTTTATTTTAAAAAAAAGTTTTTCATGTACAAACATTTATATTAAAATTGAGAAAATCGACAATTAGGAAAAAAATAACAACTTTAGTGTTAATTATTACACATTTAAAAAACTAAATCAGAATATTGAAATAAATGAAAAGTTACAAAACTTATTATAAAATTTAATTCAGACCAGCATGATATGCATCGAAACACTCCTGATCACAAAGTCCAGGCTGCTCTGGGCATAAAACACAGTGGTAGCATGTTTGTTTACGAATTTTTCTTACAGCGGTACATTGCCGACAAACTTTGCGTTTTATCCTATTCGTTTTTCTAATATGTCCAGGCGCATCTTTTTTAGTTTCTTCGGTTTTGTTTTCTATTTTAGTTAGTTTGTGGACACGTTCCAAACGAGTGGGAACCATTGAGCTAGTTGAAACTTTTGGCGGTAATAATTCATTTATGATAGAAATCCTGAAGTCGTACATATTCAAGCGTTTCCCGGAAAACCTGTTATATAAAATAAACGCATTCAAAATCTGTATTTGAAATACATGTATAAAGAACTTTTTATACCAACGCAGCGTTTTCCTTTCGCATGGATAGTACGATAACATTTGATCTTGCCTATCAATGCCAGACATAAACCGATTATAAAAAGCTAAAGCTTTTGGTTTCTCTTTTGAGATTCCCCTTTTGTTGGTCACTGTAACCATTTCATCATCATGTTCTGTTGATATGTAGGGAATGTATCGTTTATCTCTGTGACATCCAACGTGAATGCCATTATGAAAGACAGATTTATTATCTCCCTTTTTCATTTTTATACTCACTATCTCAGGATTGAATTCACGTTTTTTTCTCAGAGTTCCTGTGCAGTAAGTTTTTTGTGTAAGCAACTTCGCGGCTAAATTATACCCATTGTAGTAATTGTCCATATAGACTGAATGGCCTTTTCCTAGGAAATCTTTCAATAGGTGTAGCACCACCTTTTCTGTGTGCCCTTTTCCACTTGTTATATCGGCCGAGCCTCCATACAGATGCAGTCTTAGAACGAGGCCATCGGGTTCTGCGAGCATGTACAGCTTCATTCCATATTTATGTTTTTTATTTTTTATGTACTGTCTAAAAAACAAACGACCTCTGTAGAGAATCATACTTTCGTCAAGTGATAATTCTTTCTGAGCACATATTAGATAATTCATCTTGTCATTAAATCGTTGGATCAATTCATCGACTTTGTTCAATCCCCCTGTTGATGAGCTAGAAAAATGCAAGCATCTGAACAGCAACAAAAACCTATTTCGCGACATATACTGTCGGAAAATTGGAATATTAAATAATCGATCCGTTTTCCAGTAGTCCGTCAAACGATTAAGGCGAATAATGCCCATATGCATAATTATACCAAAAAATACCTTCATCTCCGCTACATTTGTGTCTTTCCAGTCCGTTATTCTTGACTTCAGCGCAACTCCTGGCTTCGTCAAAATATCGACAGCATGCTTATTACTTTCTTGAACAATATATGTCAGGAATTCATCATCAAGATATAAACTCAAAAAATCTATTGGTTTTGATTCTATAGATACCGGAACTTTCAAACCGACATTTTCCGTGAAATCAAAAGTCTTCATACCTTCATTTGTTGTCGACCAAGGTACAGATGGCCTTTCTCGCGCTCTTTGCCCTTGAGACAGTCCAGGAGGATTTAGTGATGCCAAATCCTGCTCAACTTGGAGAGACGCTGACGATTGAGGCTGTTCATATTCTGTGGCAGAACACTCGGCTTGACTGTCTTCAAAATCTGTATTTTCAGAGTCTGAAGACGACGAACCAATTGACCCTGGTTGATAATTATCGGAAGACGAGGCACTAAAGTCAGAGTCAATTTGTTCAAGTATCTTTGTGACCTCAGAATCTCGAATCACAGTATTTTTTCTTCGTAATGTACAAGTACGGGGCAAGCTAGAAGTCGCAGATTCTTCATTTTCTGAAGTTTCGGGTGAAGAAACAAACATAAGACGGCGTTTACGTCGCTGTTTGCCAAAAGACGAAAGCGGAGTTTCAGCGTCCATGATTCTTACAAAAGATAAAGAACTCAAAAACCAAAATGATTTTACGACGTACGCTAGACTATAGATTCACGCCGACCGCGAAACAATCACCCAACTACAATGCCGGCGGCAAACTGAGGCTTAAGCGGTCTACACACCAAAGCCGCTGACCCGGCGGCACAGCCCGGCGGCTTAGTGCCGGCGGGTTAACTCGGCGGCTTCAGAATGTCCAAGCCGAACGACTTTGCCGGCGGCAATACCGGCGGCACGACAGCCGCGGCATGTGGGGTTCTAGTAATTGCCAAATAGTCGTAGAGATTGGACGTGTGTGTTGCGAATAATTCAGAAGTAGTATTTTCAGATTGACATGGAGGAGGACGATAACAGTGATTTAATAATAGCAGTTTGTGGAGTTATTATCGGTGGATCCCTCAACACACGAAAGTGTTGGGTTAGGCCAAGTTTAATGAGTCGCAATAAATACAGTACTTGTCAAAGATTAAGTGATTTAAGGGAAGACGACTTGGTTCTATACAAACCCATTTCTTTTAAGACTTTCCTGTCATTAACCAGTACCGACTTTGAATATTTACTGAATATTGTTGGACACAAAATAGCTAAACAAGACACAAATTACAGAAAAGCAGTTTCACCAGTAGAAAGATTGTCAATAACGTTAAAATACCTAAGCTCAGGAAATTCTTTTAGTAGCCTGTGCGATGTCTTTAAAGTATCTCCTCAACTAATTTCAAGCATTATTCCTGAAGTATGTGATGCTTTAGTTGAAGGACTTTCAGATTATGTGAAAATTCCAATGAGTCAGGAAGGATGGAGAGAAATTGCAGATGAATATTTAAAAAGATGGCAAATACCCAATTGTCTTGGGTCAATGGATGGGAAACACATAAAACTTCAATGTCCCCCAAAAAGTGGAAGTGATTATATAAACTATAAAAAATATTTCAGTATTGTGCTCTTTGCTTTGGTAGATGCTGATTACAACTTTTTGTACGCTAATGTGGGATGTCAGGGTCGGATTTCAGATGGTGGGGTTTTTAATAATTCAGCATTATGTCGATTGTTAAATGATAATGAATTGAATATACCACATAAAACCCCTTTACCCGGAAGGAATCTACCAGTACCGTATTTTTTTTTGGGTGATGACGCGTTTCCTCTGCAACCCCATATTATAAAGGCTTATGATGGTAATCACACAATGGGATCATCTAAGAGGGTTTTTAACTATCGCGTATGTCGAGGGCGAAGAGTAGTTGAAAACGTGTTTGGGCAGTTAACACACAAATTTAAGATTTTTCATAGACCTATTCAGCTAATCCCAGAAAAAGCTACTACTGTAACTTTGGCGTGTATACATTTATTTAATTATATCAAACGAACCGCTGCAACTCAGCAAAATGAATACGATACTGAAAATAATCAAGGAGAAATCTTTCCCGGTGAATGGCGTAGACATCTTGAAAACGACAGTTGCTTAGATAATATGTCAGGAGAAGACAATCAAACCTCGGATACTACAGTGACCGCTGAGGATACAAGAGTGGAGTTGACTCATTATTTTCTTTCTAGTGTCGGAGGATTAGAATGGCAATATAACCAATAACTCAACTCATATAATCAATATTATTTTTAATCATTAAAGTAGTTCCATGTATTATCCATTAAATCTAAAATCGTAAAT
This sequence comes from Mylon lassia, assembly GCA_018250875.1. Classification (NCBI taxonomy): domain Eukaryota; kingdom Metazoa; phylum Arthropoda; class Insecta; order Lepidoptera; family Hesperiidae; genus Mylon; species Mylon lassia. The sequence goes on along the minus strand of DWOG01000004.1, from coordinate 4,687 downwards.
TACACAGTGAGATACACTTTTATTGTGATTCGCATAATAAAATTTTAAACAAAATAAGAAATGTGTTTTTGTAAACCAATAACATGATATTGGATTATACCAAATTACCAATACCAATTGGATATTTATTATACCAAAAAGAAAATTAAATATTTATAACATATTTTGAAGATTACTTTATAACACTATCAGAAGGATTTAGAGCTAGGTATTCTTCAGCAAATGTTTCTAGTGACGAAGGTTGAATTGTTTGTGGATCTGAGTTTGTTTGGGCAGAGTATTCAGAAGAAGTTAAGTTTTTTGTAGAAGGGCTTACAACCGTCTGTTGAAGTGAAGATGCTGTATAGTATCCTGGATAACTGTGTGAACTAGAAACACTACTTGGTCTTGCAAAATCCGTAAATGTATCGGATCTATATCCAGTTTCGGCTTCAAATATTATATTGTTGATCCGATGTCTCACAATAGCTTTCATTTGTCGATCCATTTGTCTTAACTGACCCGCAATATAATCTCCAAATAAACCATCCTCATCTTTTGTCACATTTGGTCGTTGGGAGACATTCTTCATAATATTCAATGCTTCGGATATCAACTCTTTATTAGGGTTGATTTTAGGACGTTTATTTCGTTGCCAAGTTGTATTTTCTGGCGACATCTGTGGTAAATCATTATGATTTGATTGTGAATCTCCTGGTGACATCTGTGGTAAATCATTTTGATTTGATTGTGATTCTCGTCTCGATTGTGAATCGTGGCTCGTCGACGGTGTGTCCTGCGAAAAAAGACGAAAAAGACTGCCCGTTTAGCCGTTTTACTTTAATTTAATAAAAAATAAATAAGTATCTCTAGTCAAAATCAACATTTATTGTGTATTTTTTTATTATGGATTTTATTAAAGGCACTGAATAAGTCTTCAACATTTCAATTACTTTTTTTTCAAACACATTTTTTTTACCTGAGTGGCAACTATTTTGCCAATGCCCGGGAAAGGGTTAAAATGTAAATACAAAGATACACTAATAAATAAACTAATATTATAATTATATGTCTATGGGGCCCTAGTTGCCTGATTATAAATAAAAAAAAATATATATCTTTACTTACAGTATCGGTGGTTCCAGTAGGCACATTTTTGTTCCGCAGAAAATTTAGTGATTTGTAGGCAAACCATTTACTATGATAAATATCATCAGTACCCGCACCAGACTTATTTGAATTATCTTCTTTTTTTTTCTCTCGGTAATAATGACTAGTTAAATTTTTTATCTTTCTCTCGATTTCCGGAACATCAGTAGCAAATTCACTGGCAATTTCATTAAATGCGTCGTAACGCTTTGGCCGGCTTTTGTAGTCACGGTTTTTTGGGTTCCATAATATTTCTTTTAAATGATAGAGGTCTATTAGTTTTATAACTGTTGCATCGTCCCACTCCATATTGGTTAGTTGATAAAAATAAAAGTGCCGACACTTCACAACAACAGAGAATGAATAAGTGATACGTCACTACTCTATGAAAGCCGGCGGGCAACTGACTGAGTGAGTGGAGAGGGATGCCGTCGGCATCGGCATGCTGCCCCGCCGGCTTGCCCGCGCGGGCGCAAGCCGGCGGCATGATTGTACAAAATAAGGCCGGCGGGTTGGGCCGGCGATCCGTGCCGCCGGGTCAGCGGTTTTGGTGTGTAGACCGCTTTAGAAACGAAACATCTAGTCACCCCCGCGCGGAGTCGGCGGCACTGTTACAAATTTCCCGCCAACTCCGCGCGGGGATACCGGCATTCAACCTGTTAAACTCCTCCAACTATGTATTCTGTGCTCCAACGCACACACGCACATTGTTTTGATAGATATGATCTTTGACGTTAGGAACACACCTACATTGCTTAGACAACAGTGAGTGCTTGTAATTTAATATGAACTTTATACCATAGCAATAAAGCTCAAATTGACTACGTTTTAGTTACAAATCATTTGTATGGGAAAAAGAAAAGGGCTATTTTTAGGGTTTTTCCAGCAATAATTCTAATTTTTCTCGCCGTAAAAACCATCCTTGAACTTCAACGAACATTTAAAAAAAAGATTTGGCCAAATTGGTCGAGGCGTTGTTGAGTTATGCGCTTATCAACACATTTTGCGATTCATTTTTATATATAAGATTAGTAAGGATAATATTAGTAAGGAAGGAAGTATGTTCTGCAAGCAAGTGTTATTTGATAAATAATCCTTCGTATTGTACATCCACCATTGCACACTGCATTAACCCTTCTTTGCATGGTGATGGAAATTTCCATCATAACATTTAGTGCACAAAAATAGGTACACAAAACCCTTGTACTGTAAATTTATTGTTGCTGGCAACATTTTAAGCGACTATTGCGTAGAACAAAACGCAGTTGTCAAAAAATAGCAAACGTCACTGTCAATTACCAGGCCTAGAACTTGTCATTCCGGTGTTTGTTGTGACTGGAAAAAAGCAGCGAAATTTTAGTTTGTTATAAGGAAATAAACGAAGATATAAGTTACAGTAAAAGTGACAATGAGTGGAAAAAAGGTTTGTTTTCATGTTTTTGTTGTTTTATGTACAATTTATATCAAAACACTGTGAATAAATTTCTCAAAACTATGTGATGGAAATTTACATCACTATGCAGTAATTACACTTGTAATGTATGGCAAACATTTTTTTGTAAATGTTAATTTTATGTTGTTTTTTAGGGAAACTTGAATGAAAGAGATATCGAAGATTATCTTAGTAAGTTACAAGGCGGTTGGCTCTCAGAAGATGACCTCGATGACCAAGATTCCGATGATGAAAACCGCGATTCTGATGAAGTTATAAGAGTGTTGCAGGAGGAGAACGACGATGATGATGATGATGTGGATGAAGTGGTTGAAACTGCTGACATTGATCCTCCTCTTGTAGAAACAGAAGATCAAGAACCCTCTCACCCATCAACTTCATCCAATTTGCAGTCTTCATCCAGTTTTCCATTTGACAAAAGAAGCTTGATTTGGAAAAAAAGGAATCTGGTGTATGATACAGATAAAATTACTTTCTTGGGGAGTTCTACTGCTTCAGGTGATCTATCACACCTAGAAACTCCATATCAATGTTTTAACTATTTTATCACTGAAGATTTTATCGAAACATTAGTAGAGGAGACAAATTATATATAATACAGAGTAATCCCAGTTCATCTATGACATTTACAAAAAATGATTTGTATAAGTTCTTTGGTATATTATTGTACATGTCAGTAATCAAATTTCCTAGCACAAGATCATACTGGTCGCCAAAGTTTGGATATGAGCCCATTTCTTCAACAATGCCACTGAACAAGTTTGAGAAAATAAAGTTATCATTACATTTTAATAACAATGATCTTCACAAACCTATAGGTCATCCAGAACATGACAGGCTTTACAAAATCCGCCCTGTTATCAAGCATCTCAATGAGAGATTTGCCACAATGCCAATGAATCAAAGACTTTCTGTGGATGAACAGATGTGTTCTATCAAAATAGGGCATTTTTAAAACAGTACCTGCCTAAGAAGCCCCATAAATGGGGCTTCAAATTATATGTTCTCTCTGATTTGATGGGATATGACCACAAGTTTGAGGTATATTCTGGATAAGAGAATACAGAGAAACTGCCAGATGAACCAGATCTTGGTGCAACAGGAAATGTTGTAGTTCGTTTGCTTCGAGGAGTGCCAAGAAAGCAAAACCATATCATATACTTTGATAATTTTTATACCTCTTTGCCATTGGTAGTTTTTTTAGCTAAATCAGGAATTCACACAGTGGGAACTGTGCAACAAAACAGGATACCAAATAATAAACTTCCAGAGAAGAAAAATTTCATGAAAAAATCTGTGCCCAGAGGTAGTTTTGAGGAAAGAGTGTCTGTGCATGATGGTATAGATTTGAATTGTGTGGCTTGGAAAGATAATAAGATAGTAACCTTGCTATCTTCTTATGCTGGAGCATTGCCTGTAACTAAAGTCAATAGATTTGACAGGATAACAAAAGGAAAAATTGATATTACTTGCCCATTTATTGTCCAAGAGTACAATAAACATAATATGGTAGATCTCATGGATAGCTTTTTGGGCAGAAATCATATAACAATGAGGTTTAAAAAGTGGTATTTGCGTATTTTTTATCATCTATTTGATCTAGCTATTATAAACTCTTGGATTGTTTATGAAAAAAATGCTCAAGAAAGAGGTGAACCTAAAAAGAGTCTGCTTACAATGAGCCAATTCAATTTTGTGCTATGCAACAGAGGAACCACCAAAGAAGCTAAAAGAGGGCGTCCTACCAGTGTACTAAAAGAAGAATTACAATCAAAAAAAAGAAAAGGTTCTCCAGCTCCACCACCTCCAACAGACATAAGAAAAGATGGTGCTGAACGTTGGCCCCAAGTAGGTGGGTCGCTCCGGTGCAAATTTCCCAAATATAAAGGCTATTCCACAATTTCGTGTAATAAATGTGGCGTCAATTTGTGCTTAAATAAGAATAATAATTGATTTTTTAAATTATCATAAAGAATAAAGAAGATTGAGTAAACTACTCTATTGTTTTTTACATAATAGGTATAATAGCATCAAGACTGAAATGATGGAATTGCATGTGCAATTTTTGGAAACTCGCGAGGAACGTGATCGCCTTAAGCGCCAATC
>DWOG01000003.1:0-13560 GCA_018250875.1 Mylon lassia | reverse complement strand
TTAAAATCATAAATTTTTATCTATATGTAAAATTTTTCACATAGAATTATAATTAATTAATTTTTTTTTTTTTTTTTTGATATTAATTTATTTTCCTAATATTAATATTAAATACAATATTACTTATTAATTTTTATAATTCTTATTGAAAATTAAAAATTAAAATAATTAATTTTAATTTAAAAAAATATTATTAAATTATAAATTAAATAATTAAATAAATATTTAATATATATATATATAAATATATAATTAATTAATTATTTAAATATATATTTAATTAAATAATTAAATAAAAATTTAATATATATATATATTAGGCCATTCCTAATAAATTTTCATATAAATATATATATATATATATGTATAAAAATTAATTAAAAATAAGCTAATTATAAGCTTTTGGGTTCATACCCCAAATATAAAGGAATTCCCTTTTTTTTAAATTATTTTATTAATAAAGTGCCTGATAAAAGGATTATTCTGATAGGATAAATAATGTAAAATTTTACCTTTATTATATTTTATAGAATTAAACTATACCTAATAATATCAAAAATTATTGTGCATCTTACACTAAAATATATATATATATATATATATATATATTAAATAAAAATAATTTTATTTTTCTCTTTTATAAATTTTTAATTTATATAATATAAAATATTTTTAATTTTAATAAATTTCAACTCAAATAAAATATTTTTTTTTTTTATTTTAATTTTTAGAACAATAATTTCTATTTCCTCTAATTCATGAATTGGATGTTGAATTGGATTAGAAATTAATTTATTAAGATTTATCCCATTAATCTCAAATTCAAATAATTTATTAGCTTCAGAAGCATCTCTAAAATATTTTTTAACTCAATCTATTGCATCTATTAATTTTTTATTTTCTATTTTATTAAAAATAATTTTAATAAAAAACTTTGAAATTAATAGATTATTTTCAATTATAATTAATTCTTCAATATTAATAAAAATAGGATCTGCTCCTTTCCATTTTTGATTTCCCAATATTATTGAAGGTTTATCATGAATAAATTGCTTTATTTTAATAACATGACAAAAAATTACCCCTATAATTTTAATGTCATATTATTTAAATAAAAATTTCTTAATTTTAATTATAATAATTAATACAATTATTGGAGCTATTGGAGGTATTAATCAAACATCTTTACGTAAATTATTATCTTTTTCCTCTATCAATAATTTAGGATGAATAATATCTTCAATTTTAATTAGAGAATCTTTATGAATATTATATTTTATTATATATTCATTTTTAATCAGAATTATATGTTTTATTTTTTATATTTTTAATATTTACTTTATTAATCAATTATTTATTTTTAATATAAATTTTATATTAAAATTTTTTATTTTAATTAATTTTCTTTCATTAGGAGGATTACCCCCATTTTTAGGATTTTTTCCAAAATGAATTATTATTAATTTTTTAATAATAAATAATTTTATTTTTACTTCATTTATTTTTATTTTAATAAGATTAATTACCTTATTTTTTTATATTCGTATTATTTATTCATGTATTATATTTAATTATTTAAAAATAAAATGATTTAAAATATTTATTAAAAATAAATATTTAATATTAATTATATTTTTTAGTTTAATTTCTATTATAGGAATAATTTTAAGAACCTTTTATTTTATTTAAGGTTTTAAGTTAAATTAAACTAATAGTCTTCAAAATTATTTATAAAGAAAATTCTTTAAGCCTTAGTAATTTTCTTTTTTACTCCTTAAAATTTGCAATTTTAAATCATTTTATTGACTATAAGACTTAAATAATTATTAACTATATTAATTTAATAATAAAAGAGAAATTTCTCGTTAATAAATTTACAATTTATCGCTTAATACTCAGCCATTTTATTTTTTTTTGCGAAAATGACTTTATTCTACTAATCATAAAGACATTGGAACATTATATTTTATTTTTGGAATTTGAGCAGGAATAGTTGGAACTTCATTAAGTTTATTAATTCGAACTGAATTAGGTAATCCAGGATCATTAATTGGTGATGATCAAATTTATAATACTATTGTTACAGCTCATGCTTTTATTATAATTTTTTTCATAGTTATACCAATTATAATTGGAGGATTTGGTAATTGATTAGTACCTTTAATGTTAGGAGCTCCTGATATAGCATTTCCACGAATAAATAATATAAGATTTTGACTTTTACCACCTTCTTTAATATTATTAATTTCTAGAAGAATTGTAGAAAATGGAGCAGGAACTGGATGAACTGTTTATCCCCCTTTATCATCTAATATTGCTCATCAAGGTTCATCAGTAGATTTAGCTATTTTTTCTTTGCATTTAGCTGGTATTTCTTCAATTTTAGGAGCTATTAATTTTATTACAACAATTATTAATATACGAATTAGAAATTTATCTTTTGATCAAATACCCTTATTTATTTGAGCAGTAGGTATTACAGCATTACTTTTATTATTATCTTTACCTGTTTTAGCTGGAGCTATTACTATACTTTTAACTGATCGAAATTTAAATACATCTTTTTTTGATCCTGCTGGAGGAGGGGATCCAATTTTATATCAACATTTATTCTGATTTTTTGGACATCCTGAAGTTTATATTCTTATTTTACCAGGATTTGGAATAATTTCACATATTATCTCACAAGAAAGAGGGAAAAAAGAAACTTTTGGGTGTTTAGGTATAATTTATGCCATAATAGCTATTGGATTATTAGGATTTATTGTATGAGCTCATCATATATTTACAGTAGGTATAGATATTGACACTCGAGCTTATTTTACTTCTGCAACTATAATTATTGCTGTACCTACTGGAATTAAAATTTTTAGTTGATTAGCAACTCTTCATGGAACACAAATTAATTATAGTCCTTCTATATTATGAAGATTAGGATTTGTATTTTTATTTACAGTAGGAGGTTTAACAGGAGTTATTTTAGCTAATTCTTCAATTGATATTATATTACATGATACATATTATGTAGTAGCTCACTTTCATTATGTATTATCAATAGGAGCAGTATTTGCAATTTTTGGAGGATTTATTCATTGATATCCATTATTTACAGGATTAATATTAAATCCATTTTTATTAAAAATTCAATTTATTTCAATATTTTTAGGAGTAAATTTAACTTTTTTTCCCCAACATTTTTTAGGATTAGCAGGAATACCTCGACGATACTCAGATTATCCTGATAGATATATTTCATGAAATATTATTTCTTCATTTGGATCTTATATTTCTTTATTATCAATAATAATAATAATAATAATTATCTGAGAATCAATAATTAATCAACGAATTATCTTATTTCCTCTTAATATAACTTCATCAATTGAATGATATCAAAATTTACCTCCAGCTGAACATTCTTATAACGAGTTACCTATTTTAAGAAATTTCTAATATGGCAGATTATATGTAATGGATTTAAACCCCATTTATAAAGGATTATCCTTTTTTTAGAAATGGCAACATGATCTAATTTAAATTTACAAAACAGAGCTTCACCTTTAATAGAACAAATTATTTTTTTTCATGATCATACTTTAATTATTTTAATTATAATTACTATTTTAGTTAGATACTTAATAATTTCTTTATTTTTTAATAAATATATTAACCGATTCTTATTAGAAGAACAAATAATTGAAATAATTTGAACTATTTTACCAGCTATTATTTTAATTTTTATTGCATTACCATCTTTACGATTATTATATTTATTGGATGAATTAAATAACCCTTTAATTACTTTAAAATCTATTGGACATCAATGATATTGAAGATATGAATATTCAGATTTTAATAATGTTGAATTTGATTCTTATATAATTAATAATAATAATATAACTAATAATTTTCGATTATTAGATGTTGATAATCGAATTACTTTACCCATAAATAATCAAATTCGTATTTTAGTAACAGCAACTGATGTTATCCATTCCTGAACTATTCCTTCTTTAGGGATTAAAGTAGATGCAAACCCTGGACGATTAAATCAAACAAATTTTTTTATTAATCGTCCAGGAATTTTTTTTGGTCAATGTTCAGAAATTTGTGGTGCAAATCATAGTTTTATACCAATTGTAATCGAAAGAATTTCAATTAAAAATTTTATCAATTGAATTAACAATTATTCTTCATTAGATGACTGAAAGTAAGTATTGGTCTCTTAAACCATTTTATAGTATATTAACGTTTACTTCTAATGAATAAAGAATTAGTTAAAAAATAACATAAATATGTCAAATTTAAATTATTATAAAAATAATATTCTTTTATTCCTCAAATAATACCTATTAACTGAATTATTTCATTATTTATATTTATTTTAATTTTTATTTTATTTAATATTTTAAATTTTTATATTTTCAATATTAAAAATAAAATAAATACTAAAAAAAAAATAATTTTCAATAAAAAAGAAATTAATTGAAAATGATAACTAATTTATTTTCTATTTTTGATCCTTCAACAAATTTATTTAATATCCCATTTAATTGATTAAGAACATTTTTAGGATTAATATTTATTCCATATTCATTTTGATTAATCCCAAATCGTCAATTTATTATATGAAATTTTTTAATTTCTAAATTACATTCAGAATTTAAAAATCTATTAGGACCTAATAGATTTAAAGGATCAACATTTATTTTCATTTCATTATTTTCATTTGTATTATATAATAATTTTTTAGGTTTATTTCCATATATTTTTACTAGTACTAGACATTTAACTATCTCCTTATCAATTACATTATCTCTTTGATTAAGATTTATATTTTATGGTTGAATTAATAATTATAATCATATATTTATTCATATAATTCCTCAAGGAACTCCAATAATTTTAATACCATTTATAGTTTTAATCGAAACAATTAGTAATATTATTCGACCTGGAACTTTAGCTGTACGACTAACAGCTAATATAATTGCAGGACATTTATTATTAACTTTATTGAGAAGAACAGGAATTAATATGCCTAATTATTTAATTATATTTTTAATTATTATTCAAATTTTATTATTAATACTTGAATCTGCAGTTGCGGTTATTCAATCTTATGTTATTGCTATTTTAAGAACATTATATTCTAATGAAGTTAATTAATGAATAATCATAATCACCCATATCACTTAGTAAATTATAGACCTTGACCTTTAACTGGGGCTATTGGAACAATAACTTTAGTAACTGGAATAATTAAATGATTTCATAATTTTAATATAAATTTATTAATTTTAGGATATTGTATTATTATTTTAACTATATATCAATGATGGCGAGATGTGTGTCGAGAAGGAACATTTCAAGGAAAACATACAATTTCAGTTTTAAAAGGATTACGATGAGGAATAATTTTATTTATTGTATCTGAAATTTTCTTTTTTGTATCTTTTTTTTGAGCTTTTTTTCATAGAAGTCTTTCCCCTAATATTGAAATTGGAATTTCATGACCTCCTAATAATATTATACCATTTAATCCATTTCAAATTCCCTTATTAAATACTATTATTTTAATTACTTCAGGAGTAACAGTAACTTGAACTCATCATGCATTAATAGAAAATAATTTTACTCAAACTAAACAAAGATTATTAATTACCATTTTATTAGGAATTTATTTTACTATTCTTCAAGCATATGAATATTATGAAGCTCCATTTACTATTGCCGATAGAATTTATGGATCAACATTTTTTATAGCAACAGGATTTCATGGATTACATGTAATAATCGGAACAATTTTCTTATTAACATGTTTTATTCGACATTTATTTAATCATTTTTCTAATAAACATCATTTTGGATTTGAAGCTGCAGCATGATATTGACATTTTGTTGATGTTGTATGATTATTTTTATACATCTCAATTTATTGATGAGGTAATTAATTATTTATATAATATATTTAGTATATTTGACTTCCAATCAAAAAGTTTAATTATTTTTAATATAAATAATTAATATTATATTTATTATATCAATTATTATAATTATTATTTCTAATTTAATAATAGTTATTTCTTTATTATTATCAAAAAAATCTTTTAAAGATCGAGAAAAATGTTCCCCATTTGAATGTGGATTTGATCCTAAATCATCAGCTCGTAACCCTTTCTCATTACATTTCTTTTTAATTACAGTAATTTTTTTAATTTTTGATGTAGAAATTGCATTAATTTTTCCTATAATTCTTACATTTAAAATAGTTAATTTTATTATTTGAACTAAAACTAGTTTTATATTTATTTTAATTTTATTATTAGGATTATATCATGAATGAAATCAAAACATATTAAATTGAACAAATTAAATATTTATAATTTATATATATATATATATATATATATAAAAGGATTATAGTTTATAAAAACATTTGATTTGCATTCAAAAAATATTAAAATTAAAATTTAATTTATCTTAAATAAGAAGCAAATTTGCATTTAATTTCGACTTAAAAGATTGAGTTATTACTCCTTATTTAAATTTAATTGAAACCAAAATAGAGGTATATCACTGTTAATGATATTAATGAATTATTTATTCCAATTAAATGAAATATATTATAATTAAGCTGCTAACTTAATTTATAGTGAATAATATCATTAATATTTCTTTTTCTTTTCTTTTTTATTTCATAATATATATATATATATATATATATATATTTATATAGTTTAAATCAAAACATTACATTTTCATTGTAAAAATAAAATAAACTATTTTTATAAATAAAATAAAATTATTTAAAAATTATACAATTACCCTAATATCTTCAATATTATACTCTAATTTTAAGCTATTTAAATAATATATATATATATATATATATATATATATATATATTAATTTTTTAATAAAAAAATTAAAAAAATAAATATTATTCATATAATAAATCTAAATAAATAAATTTTTAAATTATTTATTTGTATAATATTATTAAAAATTGAATAATTTTTAATAATATTATATATACCTTGACCTCTATATAATTCTCTTCAACCTATATCAATATATTTTAATAAATATTGACCAAAATTTAAAAAATTATAATTAACACTATATGTTGATAAATTTGGTATAAATCATATAATACACATAAATAATCTTAATTCATAAGTTCTTAAAAATTTATTTAAAGAATAAATATTTATATTTCTAATTAAAAAACCTATTATTATTCCAATAAATATAACATATAAAACTATTAATTTTAAATTTATAGGTAAATAAATTATATAAGGATAAGAAAAAATTAATCATCTTAATATAGAACCAGTAATTACTCTTATTATTAATAAAATAAATATTCTTTTTAACATCGTATAATCTTCATCATATAAATTATAAATTGATAATAAATTATAATCATTAATTATTAAATATATTAATAAACGAATAGTATAAAATATAGTTAAACCTGTTGAAAAATAATATAAAAAAAAAATTATAATATTTAAATTACTTAATATTAATATTTCTAAAATCAAATCCTTTGAATAAAATCCAGATAAAAAAGGAATACCACATAAAGATAAGTTAGAAATATTTATACATAAAGAAGTTAAAGGAATATAAATTCTAATACCCCCTATAAAACGAATATCTTGATTATCATTCATTATATGAATAATAACTCCAGCACATATAAATAATAAAGCCTTAAACATAGCATGAGTTAATAAATGAAAAAAAGCTAAATCAGGAAATCCCATTCTTAAAATTCTTATTATTAAACCTAATTGTCTTAAAGTTGATAAAGCAATAATCTTTTTTAAATCAAATTCATAATTAGCAGAAATACCAGATATAAATATAGTTAAACCAGACAATAATAATAATAATTTTAAAAAAAATATATCAACTAATAAATTATTAAAACGAATTAATAAATAAACCCCAGCAGTTACTAAAGTAGAAGAATGAACTAAAGCAGAAACCGGGGTAGGAGCTGCTATAGCAGCTGGTAATCAAGATCTAAAAGGAATTTGAGCTCTCTTAGTTATAGCAGCTATAATAATTATTATTCTAATTATTTTTATTTCATAATCATTTTTCATAAAATTTAAATAAAAAATATAATTTCAACTACCATAATTTATTATTCAAGAAATAATTATCAAAATAAAAACATCACCAATTCGATTAGATAAAAAAGTTAATATTCCAGCATTATAAGATTTTAAATTTTGATAATAAATTACTAAACAATAAGAAACTAAACCCAAACCATCTCAACCTAATAAAATTCTAATAATATTAGGTCTAATAATTAATAATATTATAGATAAAATAAATAATAATACTAAAATAATAAATCGATCCAAATTTAATTCAGAAAACATATAACTTTTTCTATAATAAATAACAGAAGAAGAAATTAATAAAACAAATATTATAAATAATAAAGATATTCAATCTAATAAAATAGAAAAAACAATATTTATAGAATTTAAAGAAATTAATTCTCATTCTATAAAAATTACTATATTATTTATAATAAAATAAATTATTATAAAAAAATTAATTAATATAAAAAAAAATAAAAAAAAAAATCTTAAAAAACATAATGAAAATCTTTTATTAATAACTTAAAATGAAATTTATCACATTTTTGACTCCACAAATCAATATTTTTATTAAATTATTTAAGTAAAATCAAATTATAAAATAATCAATTTTAAAAATTATAATATTTAAAGGTAATCAATGTAAAGATAATAGTAAATATTCTCGAGATAATCCTGTTCTAAAACAATATAATCTTATATTATATTTACCATGTTGAGTAAATGAATATAAATATAATCTATAAGAAGCTCTAAAAAAAGAAATTAATATTAATATAATTATAGTCAATCAAGATCAACTAAGTAATCTATTAATTAATCTAATTTCACCTAATAAATTTAATGAGGGAGGAGCTGCTATAGCAGCTGATAATAATAAAAATCATCATAATCTTATTGAAGGTATAAAATTTATTATTCCTTTATTTATAAATAATCTTCGTCTTTGTAAACGTTCATAATTAATATTTGCCAAACAAAATATACCAGATGAACACAAACCATGACCAATTATTAATAAATATGAACCTATATAACCTCAATAATTTATTGTTATAATACCACCAATTACTATTCCTATATGAGCAACTGAAGAATAAGCAATTAATGATTTTATATCAACCTGACATAAACATTTTAAACTAATATAAAATCTACCAATTAATCTAATAATAATTCATAAAAAATTTAACTTAAAAGAAATAGATTGTATAAAAATTAAAACACGTAATAAACCATAACCACCTAATTTCAATATAATACCTGCTAAAATTATAGAACCAGATACAGGAGCTTCTACATGAGCTTTTGGTAATCATAAATGAACAAAATATATAGGTATTTTTACTAAAAAAGCTAAAACTATACTTAAATATAATATATACATATTATAATCATAAAATTTTAAAAAATAAATTATTATACAATTTATTTCATTAAAAATATAAAAAATTCCTAATAATAAAGGTAAAGAAACAAAAAGAGTATAAAATAATAAATATATACCAGCTTGAATACGTTCAGGCTGATATCCTCAACCAATAATTAATATTAAAGTAGGAATTAATCTACCTTCAAAAAATAAATAAAATATAAATAAATTTATAATCGAAAAAGTTATATATAATATAATTAATAAAAAAACAATATTAAAAAGAAAAAAATTTGTATAAAAATTAAAATTATATATTTTTTCTCTTGCTATTAATATTAAAGAACAAATTCAAATTCTTAATAAAATTAAACCAAAAGATATTATATCACAACCTATTATATAACTTAAATTACAATAATTTAAAATATTAATAGTAATATTAATAAAAAAAAATATTATTATAAATAATAATATTTGAACCATTCAAAATATATTTTTTTTAAAACATAAAGGAATTAAAAACATTATAAAAAATAAAAATTTTATCATTTAATTATAATAATCTAAAACTTTGAAAATAATCATTTCCATGAGTACGAATTATAGAAACTAAAATAGAAATACCCAAAACACCTTCACAAACAGAAAAAACTAAAAAAACCATTAATATATATATATCAAATTCAATATATCTTAAATATAATATTAATATTAAATAAATACTTAAAATAATATATTCTAATCTTAATAATATAATTAATAAATGTTTATGTTTAGAGACAAAAATCATATTACCAATTATATATATAAAAAAAATAATTAATCATATATTTAACATTAATAGTTTTTATAGTTTAAAATAAAACATTGGTCTTGTAAATCAAAAATAAAAATTTTTTTTAAAAACTTCAAAGAAAAAGAAACTCTTTATCAATAATCTCCAAAATTATTATTTTAATTATTAAACTATTCTTTGATATTATAAAAATATTTCTATCTTTAACTATAATTTTTATTTCTATTAATTTATTTTTTCTTAAACATCCATTATCTTTAGGATTATTCATTTTAATTCAAACTTTATTAACTTGTTTAATTTCAGGTATAATTATCCATACTTATTGATTTTCATATATTTTATTTTTAACATTTATAGGAGGATTATTAGTATTATTTATTTATGTATCTAGAATTGCTTCAAATGAACTTTTTAAAATTAATTTATACAGTAAATTAATATTTTTATTTATATTTATATTTATTATTATTATAAGAATTATATTTATAAATAATTTAAATTGAATAAATTTATTTATTAATTATAATGAATTAAATAAATTTTTCAATATATTTTTATTTTTTAATAATGAAAATAATATTAATTTAACTAAACTTTATAATAATCAAACTTATTTTCTAATAATAATAATAATAATTTACTTATTTATTACATTAGTAGCAATTGTAAAAATTACAAATATTTTTTATGGACCTTTACGGCCATCTCATTAAATTAAATATATATATATATATATATATATATATATCAATGATAAATATATTTAAACCATTACGAAAAATTCACCCTATTATAAAAATTATCAATAATTCTTTAATTGATTTACCAAGACCATCAAATATTTCTATCTGATGAAACTTTGGATCTTTATTAGCTTTATGCCTAATAATTCAAATCTTAACAGGATTATTTTTAACAATATATTATACAGCTAATATTGAATTAGCTTTTTATAGAGTTAATTATATTTGCCGAAATGTAAATTATGGGTGATTAATTCGTACTTTACATGCTAATGGAGCTTCATTTTTTTTTATTTGTATTTATTTACATATTGGTCGAGGAATTTATTATGAATCTTTCAATTTTAAATATACATGAATAATTGGTGTAATTATTTTATTTTTATTAATAGCAACAGCTTTTATAGGATATGTTTTACCTTGGGGGCAAATATCATTTTGAGGGGCAACAGTAATTACTAATTTACTATCTGCCATTCCATATTTAGGGACTATATTAGTCCAATGAATTTGAGGGGGATTTGCTGTTGATAATGCAACTCTTACTCGATTTTACTCATTCCATTTTTTATTTCCTTTTATTATTTTAATATTAACTATAATTCACCTTTTATTCCTTCATCAAACAGGATCTAATAACCCTTTAGGTATTAATAGAAATTTAGATAAAATCCCATTTCATCCATATTTTACTTTTAAAGATTTAATTGGTGTAATTATTTTATTTTTTTTTTTATTAATATTAACATTAACTAATCCATATTTATTAGGAGATCCTGATAATTTTATTCCTGCTAATCCTTTAGTAACTCCAGTACATATTCAACCTGAATGATATTTTTTATTTGCTTATGCTATTTTACGATCTATTCCTAATAAATTAGGAGGAGTTATTGCATTAGTTATATCAATTTTAATTTTAGTTATTCTTCCTTTTACTTTTAATAAAAAAATCCAAGGAATTCAATTTTATCCAATAAACCAAATTTTATTTTGAATTATAATCTGCACAATTATTTTATTAACATGAATTGGAGCACGACCTGTTGAAAACCCTTATATTATTACTGGTCAATTACTAACATTAATTTATTTTTCTTATTTTATTATTAATCCAATTATTAATAAAACTTGAGATAAATTAATTTTTAATTATAAATAATTAATGAGCTTGTTAAGCATTTGTTTTGAAAACTTAAGAAAGAATTATTTATTCTATTAATTTTTTAAAAAATAAAATACTAAAAATATATTATATATTAAAACAAAAAAATTTTTAATCCAATAAATAATAATAAAAAATTTAAAGAAATAGGTAAATAAATTTTTCAACATAAATATATTAATTTATCATAACGATATCGAGGTAATGTCCCCCGAATTCAAATAAAAATAAATGAAATTAAAGATATTTTTATATAAAAAATTAAACTTAAATTATAACCACCTAAATATAATAATGTAAATAATAAACTTATAAATAAAATTCTTGAGTATTCAGCTAAAAAAATTAATGCAAATCCACCACTTCTATATTCAACATTAAAACCTGAAACTAATTCTCTTTCACCTTCTGCAAAATCAAATGGAGTACGATTAGTTTCAGCTAATCTTGAAGATATTCAACATATTCTTAAAGGAAATATTAAAAAAATTAATCAAATAAATGATTGATAAATACTAAATTTTATTAAATTAAAATCCATAATTATAATAATACAAGACATCAAAATTAATCTTAATCTTACTTCATAAGAAATAGTTTGTGCTACTGCACGAAGACCTCCTAATAAAGAATAATTTGAATTTGAAGATCAACCAGCAATTATAATAGTATAAACCCCTAATCTAGTACAACATAAAAAAAATAAAATTCCTAATCTAAATCTAACTATATTAAAATAATAAGGAATCAATATTCAAATAATTAAAGAAAGAATAAAACCTATAATAGGAGAAAAATAATAAGAAAAATAATTACAATAAATTAAATAAATTTGTTCTTTAGTAAATAACTTAATAGCATCCGAAAATGGCTGTAATAAACCTATATAACCAACTTTATTAGGACCCTTACGAATTTGAATATAACTTAAAACTTTACGTTCTAATAAAGTTAAAAAAGCAACACCAATTATAACACCAATAATTAAAATTAAACCCCCAATTAAAATATTAATTAAATCTATTATTATCATTACTACATATATAATCTAATTATATATTTATGATTTCTAAAATCATTACATATTATCTGCCAAAATAGTTATATATATATATATATATATATAACTATATAAATATTAATAATATTCTGATAATAAAAATTTTTTAAATATTTGATCCTTTCGTACTAAAATATTTTAATTTTTTAAAGATAGAAACCAACCTGGCTTACACCGGTTTGAACTCAGATCATGTAAGATTTTAATGATCGAACAGATCAAAATTTTAAACTTCTACATCTAAATTTTATCTTAATCCAACATCGAGGTCGCAAACTTTTTTTTT
>DWOG01000002.1:0-14078 GCA_018250875.1 Mylon lassia | reverse complement strand
TGCTGCTTTCTGTTTCCGCAGTTGTCTGCCTCTGTCTTTGTTTTATTGCTTGTCTATCGGTTTGCTCTTGTCTGTCCGTCTGCTCTTCATTTTCCGTCCTATTAATTTTATATCTGGGGTCTTTTGGTGTAAACCTCTTCCGTTCTGTTATATTTTCGCTTTCGCCTATATATCCATTTTCGCTGTATGGTACCTTCCTTTGTTGATATCTGGCCTTGGGAGCTTCAGTTGGTTTTTCTGTTGTACTTGGCGTAGAACTCAGTCGGTTTCTGTAATCCTTGACGCTAAATCTGGGGCGTTCATATTTATTTTTAAGTCTTGGCCTTTGTACTTTTCCTGTATTACGAGTAGTTTCTGCACGCAAGGTAGTGGTGCTGTCATTTCCACTATCGTTAACCTCTCTTAAAGATTCTGTTGTAGTTATTTCGACTGGTCGGACGTCTCTGTGGAATGAAAAGTCTTTCAGTGCTTCAGATGTTGTTTTAAGTGTGTCACTTAGACTAACGGATACATCGCTGGTCGGTGTGTCTTTTTCATCCTGCTTATGACTATAATCGGGCACCTCGCTTGACTTTAAATCATAGGTGTTCCTTGAAGACTGCGGACGTGTTGCTATTTTCATTATTGGCGATTCTTTGTTTTGGTCGTCGTCTTTTAAAGCCTGTGTTGTAGTTTCAGGTCTCTCTGCAGCGGTGTTCAAAGGCTTACGGTGGTTAGATTTCTTTTTGACTACTGTGGGTGTTGTTGGAGAGATCGTAGGCAAGGCGCTGGTAGTTAAGTCTGTTGTTATAGTAGGCGTTGTTATACTAGATTCTGTTCTGGCCTTTGAAGGCCTCACTCGTGGTCTAATAGTATGGATTTCTTCTGCTTCTGTGGTTGCCGGAGGTTCTGTTGAAGATTGAACAATTTTGCGTGTATTATTTTCTTCCTGGAAACGGTTGCCATTTGCTTGTGGAGGACGTCGTCTCCTAATTTTATTCCTTTTGCGAATTCTGTCTTTGTCTAGAGGTTCTGGTGTGGGACTGAGATTGGGACGTTTAAAATGTTTATTTGGTGGTAGGGTCGGAAGAGCTTCTATTGTAACATCATTGAGGTCTTTATTCACACTTGCAGATGTAGTTGTTGTATCTTGTTGAGTTATTCTCGAAGATTCTGCTGGTTTCTTAGTTCGCCTTGACGCAGAATGATCACCATACGAGGGAGTTGATACTTTGTAATAATAGTCTTTTAGTTTGTGCTTTATAATTGGTTCAAAATCATCTCCAAGAGGTCGCCTACTCTGCGTTTCAATTGGGCTATCATAGGTCAAGGAATTTTCATATCCCTTTTCAGCTTCAGTTACTATAGCGTATTCTTCCGGTAGTTCAGGGATTGGTGTCGTTGTTCTAGCTACATGGACAGTCTCTTCTGTTGGTTTTTGATTATTGTGTGACTCTGGAGCTACTGCCCAGGGTCCAGTAGAGGAATGAGTTATAATATCTTCAGATTCATTCTCTATTACTTCATATGTTGACTTGTACGGTTTAAAGCTGTTTGTGTCTTCATATTCCGGGTTAGTGTTAGGAGGATTTGCATATTGCTGGGAAACATGTTGATTAACTCCTATGTTATCATTCACATTATGATTCTTTATCTCATATCTATAATCTACTATCGGCTTACTGTTATAGTTTTGCTGCTGTTGACCTGTATACTGATCGTAATCAGGATAGTATGGGTTTGGTACAGTTGTTGATTGTATTGGTGGATTATAGGTAGTGATCTTATTGTAATCTAGGTTATAGATATTTTTGGAAAACGGATCCTGTGGACTTGGTTTGAATCCTTTCGTTCCTAAATTAGGATCTATTTTAGGTGGTGATGTTACTTTTGTTTGTTGTGTTGGTACGATCCTGACATCATTTAGTGTTGACCCAAGAATATATTGATTAGGCGTAGTCAAAAGTTTTGGAGTAGTCGTTGCGAATAAACTCGGCGTAGATTTAAAGCTGGGCGAGTAGTTGAATGAGTTGAAAATGGTTTGCTTAGTAGGTTGGGGTGATACATATGTTGTTTTGGTTGGTGAGGCGTAGTGACGTGTAGTGATTTATTTATTAATTTTGCTACCCGACATTATTATTAGTTCTCATGAGTAGCACATCCAAGTTAGACAACAGAAATGATCTTTGTTCTATTGGGTGTTCTTGGATTGGGAGCGATAAATTTACGAGTATATTAAGTGCTATATGCGCATTTTATATTAGTTTTTTGTAAAAAAAAACACGGAATAATACTTATCTTGTTCTTTAAGACATTATTCTGCATTTTCCAAAAAGGATTGTTTGCTTTTTAATTCGAACGCGTTCACGTGACTTCGTAGCAATCAAGATCCTTCAATCGCGGGGCTAGAATAGTACGTGGGAGTACTAATGAGCATTAGACCGGGTCCAGACGAGTGTAACGTGTAATGTAAGATTACGTGTAATTTAGTATCAACAGTGTGGACGGCACACGAACTCAAAGCGAATTGTGAACGCGAAAATATTTCAAAAGCTGTTTCCACTCAGTTGCTACGAACATGCCGAATAGGAAGGTCGTGATAGCTGGTGCGGCTTTTATTTTCATGTATTTACTAACTGAAGACCGCAAAAGTCGGAAGCGTCGATGGTGGAAAACTAATTTGTATAAAAGAAGATCTTCTTTACTTGTGGAACTAAAATCTCAACATATAAGTGGTCAATATAAAAACTTTACCCGGATGTCGCCTACTGACTTCGAATATTTGTTAACAATCATTGCGCCTAAAATATCAAGACAAGACACTATAATGAGATCTGCAATTTCGCCGCAAGATAGACTGGCTCTAACACTAAGATTTTTGGCAACAGGAGATTCATTTACAAGCCTTCAATACACCTTCAGAATTTCAAAACAGTCAATGTCTTGCATTGTACCAGAAGTTTGTGAAGCGATTATAAAAGCATTGAAAGAAAACATTAAGGTGAGTTTTACATATTTTTATTTATTTATTAAAATAACAAATTAAGCTATTGTATTAAGTAGGGTAAGCAAAATTAAAATTATTCCAAAATTAAAATTAGAAAGTTGAATCAAATTGTATCTTCAAATCATGTAGTACAAAATTTATTCTTTTCAAATCAGGTCATTCACAAAGTCTACATCTTCATATGAAGTTTGAGATAATTCTGAGGGAACAGGTGAAGCATATGGAGCAGTAGGGCAACTTGTTTGATTTTGACCTGTTGAATACCCTGAAGTAAGTTCTGAGCGATTAGACAAAGAAGGTGGTTCATTGCAGTATCTTGATGAAGGAACCGAGCCTGTTGTATACCCACTGTAATTGAATGCCGATGGATAATAATGTTGAGAAAAGTTAGTGCACCCTTCATCGGCTTTGAATATTACGTCCATTATTGCTCGCTGCACGGCATTTTTAGTACTTCTGTTATATTGTTGCATCTTGCTGCATATAAAATTTGAAAAGAAAAGGGTTTCACTGTCAAAATTGTTTGGATTATTGTTCCGGGGTTCAGGAGTAGGACTAGAAGCAGCACTCTTAAGCAGGCCAAGAGCCTCCGAAAGCATACCCATTTTTTTATTTTCGTCTGATTTCTTTTGTTTGGGGGCCTGACCAGTTGGTGATATAAATTCTGAACTGTTATCATTTTCGACACTTGTAGATGCACTCTGTTCCGGTTCATTTGTAATCTGTAATTAAAAAGAAATTCATTGTTTCAGCTGCCAAAAACAGAGTCAGAATGGATCCAGATCTCAAACAGATTTGATGAATTGTGGAATTTTCCCCATTGTGCCGGAGCCATGGACGGTAAACATGTCATTCTCGAGGCTCCGGTACATAGTGGCACAGAATATCGTAACTACAAATCTAATTTCAGTATAGTGATGTTTGCTTTAGTAGACGCGGAATATAATTATAAATTTCTGGATGTCGGATGTCAAGGCCGCATTTCAGATGGTGGAATTTTTAAGGAAACTGAATTATATAAAAAACTAGAAAATAATTCGTTAAGATTGCCTGCACCTGAAGCACTGCAAGGTAGAAACAAAGTAGTACCATATGTTTTTGTAGGAGACTCTGCCTTCCCTTTACAAAACAATATAATGAAACCCTATCCAGGAGAATACCCCAAGGGATCGCCGCGAAGAATTTTTAATTACCGGTTAAGCAGAGCTCGCAGGATTGTAGAAAATGTATTTGGTATCACAGCATCTGTGTTCAGAGTTCTACGAAAACCTATGCTCCTTCAGCCCAAAACCGTGGAGACTATAGTCATGGCTATTGCACACTTGCATAATTTTTTGAGAAACACGGATTCATCTAAAAACTTGTATGCACCCCCTGGCTCACTTGACAGCGACCAAAACGGAAGATTATGTGAAGGTAGTTGGCGGAGAGATTGTGAAATGTCATCTTTACTTCCATTGAATAATGTACCTAGAAGAGCTGCCTCAACGGCAAAACAAATTAGGGATGAGTTTAATGACTATTTTATGAACGAGGGTACAGTTTCTTGGCAGAATACATATTGTTAAGTTTTTTTTATCAAGTCGAAGGAAACTAGTTCAATGCAGTTACCTCTGTGTTGCGTCGTTTCCTTGGATTATTTCGATCTCCTAAAAATGCCAGCGCCTCGTAAGCAAACCATGTACTTTTGTACGTTTCATCCCCACCTGTAAAATAAATTACAATAAATAAACAATACAATAGAATATAGTACATATATGTATAGTAAAATATAGTAGAATATAGTAATATAGTGGGTATACAATAGAAGTAATAATTGTACTAATAGCAAGTAAGTGATAATACCTAAGTAAAAACTAAATTAATAAATAAAAGTGTGTAATATGTAAAGCAACAGAAATTTATAATAAAACATACCTTTTCCGGAACTATGGCTCTTCTTTACTTTTCCTTTTTCTCTTCGATGTGAAGCAAGCAAACTAATCATTTTGTTTTTGCATTCTTCTACATCTCTTTCCAATGAATGAGCAATATCACTCCAAGCATCGTGTTTCAGATTTTTTTTATAGTATTGCGGGTTTTTTGGATCCCAAATAACAGGTTTTTTTTGATACAAACTAATAAGTTCAAGCGATTGTTCGTCACTCCACATCATGAACGTACATACGACACAACCGTCACGAACGCCGTCCAAACGAGCACTGCGAGCGTCTTTGTGTTCGCGCGAAAAACCGACAGCCGATGGATCAACCCCGAGCGCCGTGCGAGCGTTACATGTAATGCTCGTAGTGCCGTCCACACGTAGAATTCGTGTTACATTACACGGTGGATTACATTACACGTTACACTCGTCTGGACCCGGCTTTACTTTGTGTATGCGAGTGGCCGGCGTGGCGCTCCAGAATAATCCTTTTCAAGAGGTCACAGGTACTTTTAAAAAATAATGAAATATGGACAAACTCCTCAGGATAAGTAAGAAAACGACTTAATTTCATGATAAATGTTTTATATTTAAAATTAAAACTTAAAATTATTGTAATGCACGTTACTTTACGTTACGTATGCACGTTACGTACGTTAGAACTTAGCAAAAAACATTTTCCAGAGATAAAAAATCAGAACAGATAATTTTACGAAAATAAGTAGGTACTTACTGACAATCAAAAAACTTCAATCAATTAACTTTGCTAATTGATTGAAGTAAAAATAATGATGAAAAAATAACTAAAAATAATATCTTCAAAAATAATATTTCACACATAGGGTGAAATTTATTGAAACAAGTTAAACAGATATGTGGTTGTCCATCACATTGAGCACAAAAAGTATTGACCTTTTTAGCTTTATTTTTCGCTTGTTGTCGTCCAAATTGCTTTACCATATCGCACCCCCGGTGCAACACTGTCACTTATGCAAAAATGTAGTTTTTCAGGAGAAGCATTTAAAACTTTGACACCTCACTCAACAATGACTTTATAAGATATAGATAAGATGAATAGCTCATACTACAACGTCGACTTTTAACTTTACTTTTGTATAAATAATGACCACTTAATATTGTAAACAATATACGATACAATTATTTAAACCTTCCCACCCCCTCAAAAGTGACGTTGTGGCTCTAACGAAAAATTGTAACTGTAGTTATGTCATACCTAAGTCATACTAAGTTACAAAGAAAACATGAACAAATTGTTACAAAGTTTTATTTCAAATCACAAATATGAACTGTTATTAACCAAGGAAATAAAATAAGTCAACATTCTTTAAAATAAACAAAACATACGTTGTACTTCTCAACTTTTTACATAGTGTACAAAAAAAAATCAAGAAATGTAATGTAAATAGTGTAGGAAAGTCTCTCAACTGTCTCATTATGATAAAATAAAAAAAATACGTGAGTACGTAATAACCTTTTTATCTTAGACTAGGTTAAAACTTAAGTTTATTTACTTATAATTAAAACTAACTTTGGGCTCATTACCAATGCTTCTAGATCTAGTAACTACCTATCTGAATTCTAAGTTTAATCAGACTTGTGATATCACAACGACTTAATCACCTATGTATTTAATAATTCTTATTAGCGAAGTATTAGGAATCTTTAATAAATTGTTCAAAACAATTAACATCAAGTATACATAAATTTGTAACATAAAATAAATGAATTTCTTCTCTGAGAATCAACACGTATTATAAAGTATATTAAAATTAAATGAGATCTCTAAAGAACTTTTCATAGTATCTTGGTACTATGTTTGTTTCTATCAAACTCAAAAGGTCGCGCTTCTTGCGTTCTGTAATAGCAAGTTTCGAGGTATACGCTGGTTTTAAAGCAATCTCGTTAATGCTTGCAACATTGCCCCGACCTCGACGTAAGTTATTTCTATTAGGTTCTATTATAGCTTTGGCCTCTTCCCAGTTTTCAGTCTTGTAGGTTGTTCGATATTGATAATTAGCGCAATTTTTAATAAACTTAATACTCATAATCTCACTAATTTTAATTGCATCCCCTTTAATATTTTTGTTCACGTTAAAGTTTATGGTTTCCGTCAAAGCCTTAAGATCTACGAAATCACTGTAATTCATTTCTCTCACCAAAAATGGTTTCCCTGTCTTCTTCGCACCACGTATTATGGATATGTATTGTTCAGGAATATATATGGGCCCAGATTTTTTGGCTCTAGTAATGGCTTTTTCGATTACTGAATGTGCTGTGTCGCCTTCGTTTTGTGTGTGCCCGCGTATCAAGAAGTTGTGTTGTATGGAATTTATGTTTAATTTTGTTAGTGCAAAATAGTACATTGCAAATACGAATCGATTTTTATTCTGTCCGCAGCAATTATCAGAATAAAAAATTAGGTCACAGCCAGGATATTTATTAGCAACTTCTGACAAATAAGAGTACACACAAGTTCCTATTTCTATAGAGCCCCTGTTGCCTAAGCCTTCATGCCAAAAATAACATGTAGTTTCTCGACATTTAGCATTCGAAATAGTAAAATTGTAGCAATTTAGCCTAGATTTATAAAAAAAAGCAGATGAATTTCCTAAAGGGCATGGCAAGACAGCTTGTAAGTCGTAAGTACATACGATCTTTGTGCTTTGGGAATTTTGACTTTCTTTCATGTCTCTATCTTTTTCAATCCTACTCAAACTCTTTTCTTCTTGGTGAGCCTTGTAGCTGGCGTATAATTTTACTTTTTCTTGTTCTGGAGCATTTTCGTATGCAACGCATTGGTCACAAAGATCTTTCTTCGGTCTAAAAAAGCCAATATTAAAGTCGTGATTAAAAATGCGTTGATAGGCGTCGTAATTAACAGCGGGCTTATTATTTTGGTTCTGTACTTCCTTATAGTTTCTGTGTAATTCTGCAATAGTCAAGCCACCATCAATAAAAAGTCTACTTGTGTTTGCCCTCAGATAGTGGCTTTCTACTTTCGGAATAGATTCGATATGGTCTTTGACGGCTTTTATAATTTCACTGTCCAACTTGCAATGCTTTCCGTGTTTGCCTCGGTGGTCTTCAGGAATGATACCATCATTCAGTTTTTTAGCATCAATGACAGTTCGTATCGTTCTTGGTGAAATGCCCAAGGTGTTGATTAAAAATGTTTTGCAAACCCGGACTGAATGACCGTCATTGAGTAAATAAAATGCAGAGTTACCTTGTCTTGGGTACCGACGGTTCGTTTTAATACGCCGGCTTGCAATTTCCAGTGGTCTGATGCAGGAATTCAAAAAATCACGATGTCTTTCTACGCTGCCTAGCCTCCAATAAGAATTGAATATTTCTATCCTTTTTTCTTGGCTAAAATTTGAAGAACAAGCCAGCCGGCACTTTTCTGAACAACAAGGACCAATTTTTCTAGCCTGAACAGTTTTGCCAGTCTTAAGTGATTGATATTCATTACCGGAATTCCTTAACTTTTTTGCTATATTTTTTTTCCAGCTGTGAGGATTACGAATACGCTTTCTTCCTTTGTTTTTTGGTGGTGATATTGGTTCTTGATCATCAACAGCCTCATTATCAGAGCTACTATCACTAGATGAGCTATTTGAACTGGAGGAACTATTTGAGGATGAACACGAACTAGATGAGGGCTTGAAATCGTCACCTGAATCAGTACCAGAGTAGTCACCAGTTGGATATCCAGATTCCTGTTCTCGTGTAGAAGTTTCGTCAATAACAGTACTATTAGATGGGGAGTTTAAAGTTGGTAAAAGAGAGCTACTGTCATCTTGATTGATATTAGAAGGTGGAACTGAAGTTTTCATGGGTTCATTTCTTTCAATGGGTGATGTTGGGCGTTCGTTGTCAATAACAGCATTACTAGATGGGGAGCGTAGAGTTGGTAAAAGAGAGCTACTGCCATCTTGATTGATATGAGAAGGTGGAACTAAAGATTCGATGGATTCGATACTTTCAATGGGTGACGTTAGACGGGTCAGTAATACCAGTTTTTTTCCCCGAGACAGCATTTTATTTCATTCAAAAAACAACTAAAACAAAGAAAAAAGAATCGTAATAAATAAGTAGTTCATAGATTTGTGTGAATTGTGTGGCACATTTATTTAACAAAAACGCAAGGATTGGGGAAACAACGTCATTAATCAACAAAGGTCATTGTAGTACAAATATAAACTTTCAAAAATATTTAAATATTGGAGAAATAATGTCACAACTGTATCTTAGGTCATTATTGATCCAAAATAAAAAAAACAATTATGTCTCAATTACCTTAGTAACAGTGTAGCTCCACAACACTTTTACGTTAGCGGGGGGACCGCGCACAACTGACCGATGAAACGATGTTGTTCCAAGCGACGCCGTGATTCGCGCCAAAACCATAATGACACTCACGCCCTCATACGGAAACTATGCGTACTACAAAAGTAACGTTATCGCACCGAGTAGAGAGTTGCTTTAGGACAATTACTACATAATTAACTCATTTTTGCATTTTTTACAAAAGTGACAGTGTTGCACCGGGGGTGCGATATCTTTGTAACACTGTACACAAAATCGTCTAGTATTCCTAACTTTTCCAGATTTTGTTTGCAACTCGTGCTTTAATCGTTTGGGTCTTGATACCGTGACCATTGACCCATTCTCTTGAGAATCTGACGAACATGTTAGATACTCTACTAGAGACCTTCGAAACTCTATGATGGACATTTTTGTGTTCCTAGTTTCGGTAAACATAATCCATGCATTAACTACGGCAGTATTCAACAAGATCTCAATGCCAAGTTTCCTGTACCATTTTACAGTTTTGCGCAAGGGAGACGAATACGACGACATTTGGTCGCTCATATCGACAGATCCCTTTGACTTATTATAGTCCAAAATCATTTTCGGTTTAGTAACCTGTTTGCCCTTTTTGATGATTGTTGACATTTTATCAGAATGTTTAGTAGACAACATCATCACATCCCGCTTATCTTTCCATTTTAAAACGGTAATACCGTCCTCGTTCTCCATAGCAATGAAGTCTCCTCTTTGAAGTTTGGCTTCTACTACACTATTGGGTAAGCCTTTTCGGTTTTTCCTAATAGTTCCAACCAAGTGCGTTTGATGTTCCAATAAATTGTAAGCCAACTCTAAGCTTGTGTACCAATTGTCTGTTGCCAAAGTGTGCCCTTTGTTAAATATTTGGCTACAAAGAGACATTACCACTTTAGTAGGCGTGGTGTTTACTGTGTCAATATTTTTACCGCTGTACAATGAAAATTTGCAGGTGTACCCCGGGATAGTGCATAGTTTAAAAAGCTTCAAACCATATTTATGGCGTTTACTTTTGTTGTACTGTCTAAAGACAATACGTCCTCTGAATGGCACTTGACTTTCATCTACACAAACGTCTTCTTTTGGTGAATAAAATTTTTGGAATGTAATATTGACCATGTCTATAATCGGCCTTATCTTAAAGATTCGATCATCTTTGTTTGCTGTTTCGTTATTACTGAAATGTAAATACTGTAGAATAATTTCAAATCTATTTCGGCTCATGATGGTACATGGGAATGATTGTCCTAATATTTTGTCTTTGCTCCAGTAATAACTTAGCTTTGGGAGTCTTAGAAGACCCATATATAAAATAAGTCCAAAGAAACGTTTAATTTCATGTTTGTCAGTTGGTTTCCAAGCATGAGATCTTGATGAAGGTTTTATATTTCTGGATTCGCAAGATTGTAAGGCAAATAAGTTGGTCTGTTCTGCAATCAAGTCGTAAATTTCATCATGCACTAAAAGACTATAAAAAGCTCCCGGGTCTGCGTCTTTTAATTTATTAGACATTTCTTTAGTCATACCAGTAGTTTCCGTAAAAGGCATAATAGACGGTTGTTGACGCCTAGGACGTGACCATTTCTTTGACATACGGTCTGAGGTGGTAATATTGCTTGTCACGTAATTTCTAATCGAATCAGAATCACTCTCACTGTCGCTACGGATAATTAATCGTCTCCGTTTTTTTGGAATGTGCAACTGTTCTTCGTTTGAATCCGACGACTGTGGATCTAATTGACTATCTTGTATAGACGGCTGAACAATACTAGTCTCAAGTAATGTTAATGCCCGCAAATCTTCCTGTGTAAATTCAAAATCTTCCATGTCCACCTGTATTTCTTGAAAATTTGAGCTTTCAAACATTTCCATTTTAAGTAGGTACCTTTTTATTGTAATGTTTATTTTATAATATTAATATTCACTATTGCACACACAATATTACACTAATAATGTATTTGAAGTGAATTATTACACCAACGAACATGTACTGTGCACATGCAACCTCGCTTCATGAGCGCTACCGCAGTACTGAGGGGGCGGGTGGGCGACGCGGTGACCGGCGTGGCGCCTTCGTAACGAAAAGTGATTTTATTACTTTAAAGCGCCACGGGGGGCACCGGTGACCTCAAAAGGTTTTTTCATCTTATTTACGGAACCCAACGGCAGATTCTTATAATAAACAGTATACATACATAATTTGATGAAATACATCCATTTGAAGAAATTTTTTTTTTTACAAAAATCCACATTTCCTTTTTGGCGTTTAACGTGTTAATTGAAGAAAAATTAATTAAGCTTAAACATAACGATGAGATTTATTAAAACAAGCCAAACAAAAATATGGTTCGTTTGGACATTCTTTGCAGTACGTTGCAACTTTCTTTGTTTTATTTTTGGCAACTTTATAACCGAGTATTGCAGTGTTTTTTTTGTAGCATACTGAACAGAAACGTCTTGTGTTTCTAACATTGCCCTCTCGCTTTTCCAACTGGTGTTTCAGACGTTTTGGTCTTTCCGTATTTTCGGGTTTTTCACTATCTATTCCTGAATCTACCAGATACTCCACTAACTGTCTTCTGTAATCTACTATACTTTCTTTAACTTTTTTATTTTCAGTGTACATAATCCATCCATTTACAACAGCTGTATTTAAAATAACTTCAATTCCTAATTTTTTGTACCATTTTACTGTTTTTCTTAATGGCGACGAATACGCAGCCATCTGGTCACTCATATCGACGGCTCCTTTCGCTTTATTATAAGCTATTATCATTCTTGGTTTTCGTATTGTCCTGCCCTTTTTAGTAACATTTGAGAACCCTTTTGAATGCTTTGTCGATAGCATCAAAACGTCCCGTTTGTCTTTCCATTTTAGTACACATATGCCACGTTCATTTTCCATCGCAATAGATTCACCTGGTTTTAATTTAGCCTCTACCACTGCTTTTGGCAAACCTTTTCTATTTTTCCTTAGGGTTCCGACCAAATGAGTATCTTTGTCAAGAAGTTGGTTTGCTAGCTCTAAACTAGTATACCAGTTATCTGTTGCAACTGTATGTCCCAAACTTAATATGTGATCACATAAAGACATCACAACTTTTGTGGGTGAGGTATTTAAAACCTCATTATTTTTACCTGCATACAATTGCAATTTGCATGTATAGCCTGGTATTGTACATAGTTTAAATAGTTTCATGCCATACTTGTGTCTTTTGCTCTTATTATATTGCCTAAATATTATACGGCCTCTGAAAGGGACCTGTGTTTCATCGACACAGACATCTTCCTTAGGCCCATAGTGTTTTTCAAAGTTTTCATTTAATTTATCGATGAGAGGTCTTATTTTACTAATTCTATCTTTAGGATCAGCTGATTCGTTATTTGTAAAATGCAAATTCTGCAATAATATTTCGAATCTGTTTCGACTCATGACAGTTGGAGGAAAAGCTTGCCTGTAAACACGGTCTGTACTCCAATAAAGACTAATTTTTGGCAACTTCACAAGACCCATATATAATATTAGGCCGAAAAATCGTTTCACCTCATCTTTCGTAGTTGGTTTCCATTTATGTGAGCGTGACGAAGGCTTTACACTTCTTTCTCGTTGTTCTGCAAACAAATTAGTCTGAACTGCGATTTCTTCGAAGATGTTATCTGGTACCATCAGACTGAAATATTCTCCTTGGGCAGCATTCCGCAGTTGACTGGCATATGGTTCCTTCATTCCTTTAAAATAATAGAAAATTATGTACATATTTCATTTAAAAATAAATTGTGCTGTCTAATAGTTAAAAAAATAATTACCTGTTGGCTCTGTAAAGGCGATAACAGATGGTTGGTACCCCTTTGGTTCAACCCATTTTTGTGATGTACTTCCACTCAAACTAGGTATGTTTTCTGTAACGAACTTTTCCACGGGATCACATTCTGTCTCGGAATCACTTGTAATAAAAATACGTCTTCGCTTTCTCGGAACATGAATATCCTCTTCACTATCTGTATCTTGTCTTTCACTCAAATCACAATCCCGTCTTATCTTTTCAAAAATACTAGCTTCAAGTAAATCGATGTCACGTAAATGTTCTTGGGTAATATTAAAATCTTCCATTACTAAAGTTTCAATATCCATGATTCATAAGGATACCGTTACGAAAAAAACAAAACAAAACTGACAATATAGCCCTAATCTAAAGCGACGTGCGCGCACCTCCAGTATTGGCGAACGACTGCGGGGAGCGGGTGACCGGGGTTGCGGTCACTCCGGCGCCTTCGTAACGGTTTTTCATATTTTAGCTTCACAGCGCCATGCAGGTCACCGGTGACCTCGTCAGGTTTTTTGAAAATATTTTGAAAACTATCGAACCGATTTCACTTTAAGTTAGATATATTTTGATATTTTAACATTCTGCGCCAACTTTCATTAAAAAGTTTTTATAAAAAAAAAAATATTTCTTCAATGGCAGCCAACGTGTTAAATGCCACCTAATGTTACAATGAAGGAAAACATTGTGAGGAAACCTGCATGCCCGATAGTTCTCCATAATGTAATCCAAAGGCATGTAAAATCTGCTAAAACACACTTGGCCATCATGGTGGATTAAGAACACATTCCGGCATTAAAGCATCCTTCTCTTTCTGAGAGGAGATCGGGTCTGCTCAGTGTCCCTCAGTAACCACACATTTTTTTATTTTTTTCTATTATTCATTTATTTCAACATGATTCTCTTTTATTTATTTATTTCAACACTCATTACAAACCCTAAGATGACAGTCCGTAGACCAATGCCTTAAAGCTGTAAT
>DWOG01000001.1:0-15435 GCA_018250875.1 Mylon lassia | reverse complement strand
ACGGATGAAGTGATTACAATGATTATAAATAATTAACATAGGTACTAGATTAAGCTAAGTTAATTTCTAGATTTATTCCATCAAATCCTTGCGGCGACACGGCCATTCTGATGAACGGTGCGTGCTCTGCATCGTTTATCTGCAACCAAAAATTGTAATATTTTGTAGACTAGGTGCACAGTAAACCTAGACAAAGTATTATCGAGATAATATAATGAGACTGACTGGACTAGGTACTTCCACAGTAACCTAGACGAAATAGTAATATAGTTAGTTTAGGTACCGTTGTCACTCCACGTAACAGACAGTTTGCACAAACATTGTTATTTTTTTCTTACCATTTCACTTAATAAGAGCAAATAAGAAAATATGGTGCAAGTTTATTACAGATAATGTTAATTATTAATGAACGCCTATTATAGCCATCCGTAGCTGGATACAGTTATAATAAGACGAACTTTGGATTTAGGTTATGACTCGCCTAAACAATCATAACATCTTTTTGTGACTGATGGGGCATGTCTTGTACACACAACATTTGATTTGATTTATGTCATAAACGTCTTGCCCGTCTACAACATTATAATAATAATAATTATTTATGAATATTATTCTTACTTTTTTTTTTTTTTTTTTTTTTTTTTTTTTCCCCTCTTTTGGGGTTTTTTTTTGTTTTTTGATAACCCCATTTCGTCATCAACATTTTTTTTTTTTTTTTTTTTTTTTTTTTTTTTGCCCCTTTTTGGGGTTTTTTTGTGTTTGTTTGACAACTCTATGTCGTCATTAATTTTTTTTTTTTTTTTTTTTTTTTTTTTTTTGTCCACATATGGGATCTTTTGTGGTTGTATGGTGCCTCCACATCACCAACAACATCTTTTAAATTAGTCATGGGTCGGACATGCACGCCAACAGTATCTTTTAGTAATATTAGTAAAGTTATTACTTAAATTCATTAGTTAAACAACTATTTTTTTTTTTTTTTATTTTTTTTTTTGCTATTACATGAAAATTGCTCACCAGATATTCATTTAGTTGATCACAGCGTGTGCTGGAGTTTGGCAAATCCCAGATGGTCCAGCCTCTTGTTCATCCGTCAATGGTGATATTGGCAGCAAAGTGTTGTCATCAGTAGGTTCTTGGGTCGTTTGGTTAGTGTCCGAGGGTCCTGCTAGTTGATCATCTGACGGCGACAAGGTCATCGGAAGTCCACCGCCTCCTGGCTGTGGTGCGCGTCTTAGTTGGTCATGCGCCACTTTACGAGGGCGTCCGTGGTGTCCAATAACCTTCTTTACAAGATAGCGGTCGTTCTCCATGACTCTGAGAATCTCGTAGGGCACACTATATTTGGGGTCAAGAGATGTCTGATTTCTTGGATTGTTTTTAATCAGAACGAAATCGCCTCGTTGAAAACGATGGATTTTTGCCCGACCTTTGTCGAATCTGGTCTTGTTCTTGTCAGCCGCTTCGATCATCCTGCGTTGTACAAGATGTTCCAAGGCATCAGCGTCTATAGTTTGGTTATCGAAGCTCACTAGGTTCAATAGTTCGGGGGGCACGCAGTTTTGACGGCGAGTAAGCAATGTCAGTGGAGCAATACCTGTGGTCTTGTGTACAGTGCAATTAAGGGCTAGTTGTAGGTTCTCTAAAGCTGTATGCCATTCAGCAATTTCATAATTTTTAATAATTATTAAAGCATTCTTTAGCGTACTCATTACACGCTCCACTTGCCCGTTGGCTCGACTAACACCTGGTGCTATGGTGTGTATTTGTATACCGTATAAGTTACAGTAGTTTTTGAATTCGCCCAGAAACTCGCGTCCGCCATCCACCACCACTTGCCTTGGAGCTCCAAACAAATGTATCAGCTGTTTCAACGCTGCTAGGGTGCTGTGTTGACTCTTATTGTTGGAATAACGTAATAGTACGTACTTACTGAAGGCGTCTATAGCAACGATGACGTATTCTTGACCCGTTCCTAGTTTGCCAGTAACGTCCATGTGGAGAACCTCGAATGGCGCCGTAGGTTTAGGTATTGGATGCATTTGTACCTGTGTTGCCCCTGACGACTGTTTGGACATTCGACAAGCTACGCAGTTTCCCACAAACTCTCTGACTATGGTGCTCATTTTCTCGAAATAATAGGTCTCTCTTAATTTGGAGAGAGTCTTCTCCCAACCAGGGTGTTTCAGAGATGTGTGAAACGTATTGATCAAACTCCACTGGAATGATCTTGGGACCACAATTAACTTCCGTGAACCCAGCGTAGGATCTACGCGTTCGTATTTGAGTGCGAAATTATCCAGCGAGTAGCCAGGAACGTCTTCTCCATTTTCAAGGGCATCTATGATAGGCCTAAGCTGGTTGTCTCGGCGCTGCTCCACATTGAGCCACTCCAGGTTGCTTGTCAGGACGTTTACGTTTAAAAGGCCTGGATTTCTGCTGAAAAAATCTGCGTGTTGCATCCGTTCACCTTTTCTGTACTCGATATCAAAGTTGAAGTTTTGCAAAAATGCCCACCAACGATGTATTCTCGGTAGCAGATCTCTTTTGTGCTCCGAGGCCTTGAGTGCATTGCAATCGGTGATCACTTTAAACTTACGCCCATACAAGTAATGCCTGAAGTGTTTTATTGCTCGAACAACAGCCAAAGTCTCCAGTTCATAGGAATGGTACCTACTTTCTGGTTCAGTAGTACGCATACTAAAGTATGCGACAACATGTTGCCGGCCGTTGATGATTTGTAAAAGTACTGCTCCAAATCCCAAGCTGCTGGCGTCGGTATGTAGCTCCACAGGATCACCTTCCCTAAATATTGTTAGTACGGGACAAGAAGTAAGATAATGGATGACTTTCTGACGTGTTTCCTCGTGGATGTTAGTCCAAGACCATTTTACTCCCTGCTTAGTCAAATTATACAGAGGGGCCATAGTGCGCGAGAAGTCTGGGATGAAACGGCGAAAGTAGCCCGCAAGACCATTAAATTGACGCACTTGTTTCACTGTCGTTGGAATGGGGGATTTTACAAGAGCATCTATTTTTTTTGGACTCGGACGTACCTTACCATCCTCGATTACGTTACCTAAGTATTCAATTGACTTTTTGAAAAAAGAACACTTATCAGGATTTATTGAAAACCCCGAGTCACGTAAGGCTATTAGAATCCTTTCAAGATATGATATACCGGAATAAAAATCTCTACTTTTGCTGATGACGTCATCGATATAAACTTGTGCGACGCTATCACTTGAGTTATTATTAGCACTACCCGGGCTTAGTAGGGATCCTAAGGCGCGATTAATGCACCTCTGGTACACAGAAGGTGCATTACAAAGCCCGAAAGGCATTGTTAAATATTCGTATAGACCATCCTGTGTTATAAAGGCCATTTTTCCACAGAATTTTCAGAAATAGGGATCTGATGGAACCCAGACGCCATATCTAAGCAATTGAAGTACCTACCACCCACTAACTGATCTATCTGGTCTCCAATTAAGGGTAAGGGATAGTGGTCGCGAATAGTGTTCGAATTTAATTCCCGATAATCTACACACATTCGGTCATCACCATTCTTCTTTTTTACCAAAACAATTGGGCTAGAATAGGGAGACTTACTTTCTCTAATTATATTATTCGCGATAAGTTCTGAAACAATGTCCATCACTTTTTGACGTTCAATGGGTGTTAACCGGTAAGGTCTACGCTCGACAAATTTATCTGGGTTCTTAAGACGGATTTCCAGATCTCCCGTATTGACACGACTCTGAGAAAAACCTCGAGTGAACAAATGAGAATATTTGTTTAATAGCCCAAGTAATTGATCTATTTGACATTGATCAGTAAGATCGTGATCTAAACTGTCAAAAAGGGGACTATTTGAGCGAATGTGAAAAACGCGAGCATTATTAATTAAAGTTGCACGAGTTTGAGTTACGATAACGCTTAAACCGGTATCGCGTAACAAATTTGCACCGATTAAGACGTTGGTAGTCATTTCAAAGTCCGGTAAGATATGGAATTCAATCTCTACGTTAATGTTATTAATATCACAAATAGTGGTCAACGTACTTGTAGAAATCACAGGAACTGGGCCTAGACCACGTAAATAGTTAACTACCTGATGTCGTCGTCCAGGAATCTTATTCGCCGACGTTTCACGCATCACAGAACATTCGGCACCGCTATCGAAAACTGCATCTATTTCTATTTTACCCACCTTCATACGCATGGTGTTTAAGCATGAGCTGTTGTTAGTTACCGTATTAATGTTGGAGGTTATCTGTTTCTCGCGACGATAACACGTGTCAATTGTGTGTCCTGGTTTCGAGCAAAATGAACAAAACTTACCGGTAGGAGTAGATGTATTTGATACAACGGCAGTACATGCAGATGGAGCGTTCTTTTGTACAGAACTAGTATCACTTTTATAGCGGCAATTCTGCGATATATGACCCATCTTATGACAGGAGTTACAATAGGGGGAACTCCTGTGATCCACCGAAAATCGAGCTCGCTTTTGAGGCACTTGGTTTGCGCAAGGTTGAGATGGACGCTTGGCTTTAATAGATGAAGCCACTGAAATTAATTCCGGAACTGTTTTTGCTCTAACATTCATTAATTCAATCCTAAGTCGTTCATCACATACCATACCGATGACTGCCTCGACTGAGTCATCGTTGTCTAACCTGTCCCTGGTGATACGTTTCCAAAGTAGCCAGCCCTGTGACAGAAACTCTGCAATGTCCTTATTAGGGCTATATACGTGCTCTCTAAATTTGAGGATGTCCCTAGAATACCGATTTTCGGGCTCAAAGGTGGTTATAATAGCTTCTCGTAGATCTGCCCAAGTCGAAGTAGTCACCAACCAGTTATCAGCCCACACCCGGGCCCGGCCCTTAAGCAAACTACTCACTTTCATGCGAATATCATAGTCACTTAACTGATAAGTACTTACAGCTGTTGAAATATGGTCGCGCAATTCACGAACTCCAACATTACCATCTGGGTCAAAAGCTGGTAGAAAGATATCGGTAATTCTTACTTTATCAGTTTGTCTTTGTGTAAGTCGTTCACTCATATTTCGCATCATTGTCATCATGTGCATAAAAAATTCTGGGGGTACGTTACCAACCGCAGGTTGCAATTGCGTTGGATGACTGGCGGACTCACCCACCTCGTCGTAATTAGGCGGCACCGCGCTTGATCCGCAGGGCTGAGAAACATCCGGCTGCACCTCGGTATGAGGAATGTCAGGCTCTGAAATCATGTGACCGGCAGAAAGGGATCGCTGGAGCGATCCCACTTCTGATGACAGATTTTGATTAATTTTAATGTTTTTAAAATGATCAGAGCCATTGACACCATTAGTGCCATTGGCTCTGATTTCTAAATTATTATCCATAATTGGTATTAATTTGAAGGATCAACACACAGTGAAACTAAACTAGAAAATTGACAAACTATTTTTACTCTCGGAAATAACCAACAAAGATTTAAGCGTAATTATTTATTCTATCACAAAACTGATTAAAGAGTTATAAAATATTTTAAATAGAAATATTAACAATAATTAAAACAAAATTCAGATAAAAGTAAAAATATCAGAATTAAAATAATAATTATTAATAGGCAAAGTAACAGAGTTTAGCTTACGACGTTTCCAAGCGGCTGCTCGACCAAAAGTGAGTCGGCCACACGCCGAGCGCCCCATCAGGCAACGCTCGTCGCTTTAGCAACTTTTAAACATGTTACAAATAGAATACGTCGACTTCTTGATACAATTGATATTGCATAAATCATTGCAATAATAATGAAGATTTATAAAGGCCTTAGTTTAATTAATTAATAACTAGAACTAAACTGAGTGTAACAAAATAAGGTTATTAAACAAACCAACCTCCGAGTCAAAATGTCATCCATTTACAATATTATGTTAAGGTTATTTACACCTAATAAAATGTAATAGTAAGCGAAGGCCTTTTTTACAGAACATTATTAATTTAGACAATAGTTAAATCATACGACAGTTATTAATTTTACTTGTCCGTAAACAAGTATTACAAAATTCAAACAGAAAGTCATGTTCATGTTTAATTATCAATATTTAAACTAATATTGTTATTTAAATACGGATGAAGTGATTACAATGATTATAAATAATTAACATAGGTACTAGATTAAGCTAAGTTAATTTCTAGATTTATTTCATCAAATCCTTGCGGCGACATATATATTCTTATTAATTGTATCCTTATTTTGCATGCGTGTCCCAGCCGACGTCGACGGTGGCTGGTAGTCATCCAGGGCACAGAGGATACCCTCATACAGGTCTTCAGGGCGCTCGCACTGATACGCTCTCGCATTAGCTTGCAAAGACAGTGGAAGACCACGAATGATTCAGGAGACGGTCGCACTGTCTAACAACTTGCACCGGAAGCACATGGCTACTTTATCCTGGTAGTATTTGGTCATC
The DNA here is from genome assembly GCA_018250875.1 of Mylon lassia. Classification (NCBI taxonomy): domain Eukaryota; kingdom Metazoa; phylum Arthropoda; class Insecta; order Lepidoptera; family Hesperiidae; genus Mylon; species Mylon lassia. Next base: position 8,966 of record DWOG01000001.1, on the reverse strand, counting down.
GATTCTCCAGGCAGTTTCTTTCTGCTCATCATCTCTTCCAACATATTTCCAAAATCGCGATGTCTGGGAAAAGCACGTATCAACAGAGTCTTCCAATCTTCCCACGAGTAGTCATACTCATCAAGACGATTGTACCATTTCCTTGCTTGCCCTCTCAGTCGCTCTTGCAAGTAAAAGGACTTTGTATTTTCGCTCCATCCGTGAATTTCTCCGAGTTGATCTATCTTCTTGAGCCAAACTGATGCAGCAGTACAATCCTCACCATCCGGGTCGAACTCAGGGATGAGTGAGACCGCTCGATGTCCTTTCTTAGTGGAGATAGAAGGCACTTCCTCGCTTAACTCGTGCATGGCCTTCTGTACTTCAGTTTCCAGTAGTCTTCTAAGAATCTTTCGGGCCGGAGGACTGGTTGGTGGTGAGACGTCGTCTTCATCACCGCTTCTTTGAGATGCGTCCGGACAGGGCATTGTTAAACAGCCCGCCCTTGATGTATTAGCACGGAGACGTTTCATACTGTATTTTTGTATTTATCACACTTCTGAGATGAAACAGTGGGTAATAAATATGATCACTTAGAAGATTCCTTAATTTAATTTTAATGAATCAAATTGACAGAGTTTCGGTGCACGTGTCAGCAGTATACAAATCTTAACTCAAATAAAAAATAAAAATTTTTTTTTTTAAAATTTCAAATTACAAATTTCTTTATTAGATTATAAGTAAACATGCATTTCTTAAGCTAACTTAAGCTAATGACAATTTTAGGCTTACATCTAGGTATCAGAGTACTTAACCCTACGACCCTATTTGATGAGTTTAAACAATTCAAACATTTTCCCGGTTTTAATAATTATATAACGTTATTTATTTATTTGCTAGGAAACATAGGAAAAACCTAGCTTAACATTTTGAGCTTACAGACTAATTGACTAGAGTTTATATAATATATACATAGATATTTAAACATACATAAATAGGTTGGTTATATATTATAAGAAGGTTTAATGACATATATAGGCAGGGACGAGCGGGTGAGGAAGTCTAAAGACGAGGGTTTGGAGTGGATGTAGGAGAAAGGGTAAGGGGTGAGTGATAGGACATGGGGGGGGGGTGGAGTTATGTACAAGGAGGAAAGGGGGGAATAAAACTGCTGTGCCTACCATTACCTTAATAGCATTTTTTCTGCTTTCTAAATTCGTATATTTCTAGTCTTAATACTAAACCAACTACATGTTGGTTTTACAATGCCTAGGTTTTAAGGTTTGAACTCTGTGTGCCCGGGTGCGTCTCGGGTGGGTATTAGGTGTTGATGAAATGGTGGTGTGGTAACGGGTGTTTGTAGCGCGTGGCGGAGAGTGCGTACTCCGCGATGTCGCGCCTCCTGCATGTGTTGGTCAATGCAGGGTTCTCGGTACCCGATTTGTTCCGTAGTAGCGCTCTGTAGAAGACAGCCGACGCTTTGTACGTGTGTTTGTGTATGGGCGGTATGCCGTGTTTCACGTGCAGTCGTTTTAGGTTAGTTCGCGGGTGAGTCCGGTATATTATTCGCAATGCTCTGTTTTGGACTGTTTGTAGCTTATCTAAGTGTGTTTTGGCTGCGGTGCTCCATACCGGACACGCGTATGTCATAATGGGGCGAATGTATGATTGGTATATGATCCTCTTGTTTTTAGTAGTGAGGTGGGAGTTTCTATTAAATATAAGTTTTAGGAGGCTCATCCCGATGAGCGCCTTAGACTTAACCTTGTCTATGTGGCTAGCCCACGACAATTTACGGTCGAATGTCAGGCCCAGGTACTTGACTTGGTCCTGCCATTCTACCGTGTGTCCGTTGATTTGAATGTAAGGGGGGGAGTTTATAGGGGCTCGTTTTTTAGAAAAGAGAATTGCCTCTGTTTTTTCTTTATTGACTTTGAGCTTCCATTTGTTAAAGTATGCTGTGACTGAGTTTACGGCCTGATTGAGGTTTTTAACAATCATTTTCCGGCTAGTGCTTGAGGCAAGGAAGGCCGTGTCGTCGGCATAGAGGGCCATGACGGTATTGGGGGTTTTGGGGATGTCATTTATATATAATAAAAAGATTCTGGGTGCAAGGATGGAGCCTTGCGGGACGCCCGCGACCACGGGGTGCGGGGGGGAGGTCGACTTTTGGACTCTAATTTTAATAAGTCTTCCTGTTAAAAATGACTGGAGGATTTTGCAGTACTCATATGGAATATCTGCTGAAATGAGTTTGTGTAATAAGCCATCGTGCCATACTGTATCGAAGGCTTTCTCTAAGTCAAGTAGGACCATACCAGTGTCGCGGTTTATGTTGGCGTTGTATTGTATGTGTTCCGCGACCCTTGCGAGTTGGTGGGTTGTAGCATGAGCCCTTCGAAACCCGAACTGTTCGTCGGGGATGCTACTTTCTATGTACGCATTAATTCTGGCATTAATGATGTTTTCAAATAGTTTACTTAGTGTACATAGTAAGCTAATGGGCCTATAGTTGGCTGGGCGTGATAAGTCTTTACCCGGTTTCGGGATCGGGGTGACTATGGCCGTTTTCCAGGTGGTGGGGAAATAGGCTAATCTTAGGCAGGCAGTAAATATGTTTGCAATAAAATCTATGGCTTTAGAGGGGAGATGTTTAAGTAGTATGTTTTGTATGTCGTCATGTCCAGGGGCTTTGCGCGCCTTTACGCGTTTTAAAATGACTCTAATCTCGCGGGGGAATACTTGCAGGGAAGCGGTGGGTCCGTGAGTGTTGTTTAACTGGCTAATCGAACATAGCACTTTGGTTTCGGTGTCTGGGTCCCGGTACCCGGTGGTAAGTCGATGCTGATTTTCAAAGTGTGTGCCTAGTGCCTCTGCCTTTTCAGCGTCCGAAAGGGCCGGCCCATTGGGTGTGCTGAAGCAGGGTAGAGGGGTGTGGACTTTTTTAATGCGATTCGCGAATTGCCAGAGAGTGTTATCTTTGGTGTCGAGCGATTCGACTTTATGATTCCACTCGTCTGAGGCAAGACCTTTGGTCATGAATGATATTTCGTTTTGCAATGAGTTGATTGTATTATTGAACCGGCGGGTGCGTTTTTTCTGCGCGAGATGCCGAAATCTGTTTTTGATTTTGATTAAACGCGTAATGTGCGCAGGGAGTTTGTGCAGGTGTTGTTGTTTGAGAAGGGGGACTGACGAATTTCTAGCTTGTATGATTGTGTTCGTCAGTGAGTCTACTGCTTCGTCTACGAGTGGTGGGTCGTTGAGTTTTAGGGAACCGGGGGAGGGGAGGGTATCGTTAACATGAGTTTTGAATTTGTCCCAGTTAGCTTCTCCGTACTTGTAAATGGGACGGGAGATGCGATTCGGGGGATAGTTTAAATCAAAAGTTATGGGACAATGGTCAGAGATTAGGTCTTGGGTTGTCGGGTCAGTTATGTTGGGCAAGTTTTTAGCAAGGGTGAGTTGAAGTTTAGCAGCAGAGTGCTGGTGGTTATAAGGGATGTGAGTGGGTTTATCGGGGATCAGCAACTCATAGTCGTGTCCCGTATAATGTTTAAAAATGCGTAAGCCATTGGGGTTTGCCCGAGGGCTGTCCCAATGTCTGTGCCGCGCGTTAAAATCTCCAGAGCAGATGACTCTGGAGTCTAGGGATAATGCGATACCTATCGCGGTGGTAATTCTATTGTCTTGCTTGGGGCAATAGAGGTTTACCAGGGTGATTTGGGGTTGGTTGGGTTGGGGTTCTAGTCTAATGGCGACCATCTCGCATACCTCGTGATCCACCGGGGGCAGGGGGTGGTGCGGGATGTCTGACTTGATGAGGATGGCTACTCCGCCTTTCGATATGGTATCGGTGGGTCTGTCACGTCTGTAGCAAAGGTAGCCTTGGAATGAAAAGCGGTGTGTGGGGCGTAGGTGAGTTTCTTGTACGAGTGCGATATCGATGTTGTGAGTGCCTAGGAAGTGCGCGAGTTCGTGTTTTTTACATAGTATACCGTTAATATTAAGTGAAGCGATGCGCAGGGGGCGGGCCGCTTGGTTCGGAGTCATCGACGCGTCTTCTTCATTCACGAATGCTGTTGGTGAAGTGGAGCACGATGCTCAGCTGCTCCTCGATTGACATGGAGCGACGCAGCAGCGGCCTCAGCTGACCTGCAAGTTTTAATAATTTAATGGTTTCCTCCATGGAGAGGAAATCCTCGGTGGTTTGATCCGTCGCCGTGGGGCGAGAGGGGGTTGGGCCCGCGGGGTTGGGGGGGCCGAAGTATTTTGGCATTGGGCCGGTGGGCCTAAGGCCCGGGAAGAATGACTCTTGCGAGTAGAATTGGGGGTACCCGTCCTGAGAGGGGTGTGGCAGAAGGCCCTGTGGCTGAGGGCCTGGTTGCTGTGGGGTGTTGCGGGCGACGGATGCCCAGCCACGACCGTTCGCCATGTTTGACACGAACTGGCGTGTCCTGGCTGGGGTGTGTTTGTTGGTGAAATGTTGGAAGCGCTCTCGGCGCTCCTGAACTGCTGCCAGGTATGCCTGGCGCTGTGGGCACTGGCGGTACGACGCCGCGTGCTGACCGCCGCAGTTGCAGCAGCGGACGGGTGCCTCCACTTCTTTGGGGCACTCTGCTGTTATATGGTTTCCAGTGCACTTAACGCAGCGTACTGGTCTGTTGCAGTTGCGTTCGGCATGGCCGAACATCTGACATCTGGAACACATGGTCCCAAATCTGTTGTTATTGTGGTACTTGTAGATTCTGACCGATTGGTCGAGAATCTTCCTAATTTTCCTGAAGGCCCCTATGTCCGTATCTTTCGATAGGGTTACTTGGAAACGAGGGGTCTCCGCCTCCTCGTCTCCCTTGAAGGGAGTGACTTTGAGAACCTTGTATCCAAGGTTAGCGAGGGCTTCTGAGAGCTCACCCGCATTGGTGTAATAAAGTCCGCTAATGACGGACACGTGTGGTCGGTCGGCCTTGTCGGTGAAGGTATGGTATTTAAGATGGTTTATTGCCTTAAGGGCAATAAACGCGGCGTCCTTATCGGACTTATTTTTGAAAGAGATCTGGGCCGAGAAAGGTTGGACCCTAAATATGAAGTCTTTGATGCCGGCGGCCATGATGGCCTCCCGGCATTTTTGATAATTGAAGTCCGCATCGCGGGAGATTATTATGGGGGTCGGCCTCGCCTGTGAGGGCTTGGCCGTTACCTTTGCTACCGGTGTGTCCACTACCGGTAGTTTTTGGAACGTGTTTTCCACGTCCAATGGTTGAGGTCCTCGTGCAGCCCGGGGTCGGGCGGCGCGCTTGTGGGTCACTATGGCCCACTCCGGCAGTCCTGATCCCGCCGGTGGAGGCCCCTGCTCGGATATCGACGGCGACGCGGGGCTCATGTCGTCGTCGTCTGCCGTCGCCCGGAACTTGGGCGCGGCGGCTTGCGTGGGGCTCTCGGAGCCCCGCTTCATCCCTGTTTTTGCAGAGAGAGCTTGTTAAATTTCCACTTCACTTTGACACACACACAGTTTGGGGGGGGAACGGGCACGCCAAAGTGGCGTGCAGGTTTAGGGGGGCACGACGATCGTATGACACGGTCGTCACGGTTGCAGTCGGTACGATAGTAAAATCGCGAGCTCTAAATCAGAGTGCAGCCGAGTGGACACGTCCGCTCGGTAGCAGCGCTCGAAGCAGAGTCTCTTCTTCCCGTTTTTCGTGGCTAGGCGCCCTATATATATATTGCGGCTATGGGCGGTACAAGTCGCCAGGCAGCTATCGAGTAGCTTTATTGCTATCCTTGTCTTTCTTAGGCGTAAAATTTAGAATCTATTTACTATAAATTTAAAATTATACATAGTACAGAAACAATAAAGAATCAATACAACACTTTATAAATCGACTATTAGCTATTACATGGTCATCCTGAACATTCCTCCCACCGTGAACCACTACCCGTGGTTCACCAATTTAATAGGTGAGGGATGATTACTTACATACTCGTGCTATAAAAAAGGTAACAATGTCAAACATAGTTACTATAAAAATGTGACAATTATCAACATACTATAAAGTATAATAAAACACGTTTTGTCTATAAAAATGTTATCTAAAACTATTATCTAAACATACTATCTATAAAATATAACGAAAATATATATACTGACTATAAAAACTATTTAACAAAGTATCCTATTTCACTATTATTATTGTTTATTTTAGTATCACTATTACCACTATTGTTTGCTAAGATCACCACCATTTTGTTTTTGTTGGTCGTCGCAGTAGTCCGCCCTTGGTCCGCACGTCCGCTGTCCGCACCACGCCGTCGCCGCCAGGGTAGGTCCGCTCTATCTTCCCCATCGGCCACATGTTGCGAGGTAGTGTGCTGTGCGCTATCAACATGACGTCTCCCACCGCTATGGCCTCACCACGTCCGTGAGGCTCCCGTCGTTGCTGGAGGTCGGGCAGGTACTCCCGCACCCACCGCAGTACATGCCTGCGAGGCGCTGTGATGTCCGCCAGGCGCACCGGCTGATGAGGTCACCGTCGTCGAAGCTGGCAGCCGGGGGCAGGATTCATCGCAGGCCCGTGGAGCAGGAAATGGTTTGGAGTATTCGCCTCTGGACCTTGGGGATCCAAAGAGGTGTGTGAGAGGTCGGTTATTTACGGTAAACTCGACCTCTGCTGGAAGGTTCTGCGGGCGTCCGGCGGTTGGTTCTTCTATCTTGTACTGTGGGGGCGGCACATGCCCCGGTGCTAAATCGTTCTGTGGAGGGTGCATGGACCTCTTACCTACGTCGTCCCTTGTAGACGTGACGAGGCGGTAGTTCTATATGCGTGGACTGTATTGGCCCGTCGGCTACACTATCTTGGGGCGGTACGTAACCCGTGGGAGCTGGATCGGCGGTGACAGACTTACCGTTATCTTCGAGCCACTCGTTGACCCGCTGCGACGTGGCCTCGAGATCGTCGTATATGCTGTCGTCGTCGCTATCTTCCCCCTGTTTGATTCTGGCTAGGCGAGCGGCGGCTAATACTATCTTAAGTTTGATTAAATGTTCTTCTAATTGTGCAACCTTAAGTGATTTCCTCGACGTAACACTCTTGGCTGACTTAGCTTTGTTCTTCTGCATTTCTTCGCTCACGTTGACAATGACGCCAATGTTTACAATTTGATGTAATAATGTATGGGCCGTTTACGCTGCAAAGGTTATTATAATTTTAGAACTACTCAAAAGGCTTTGGTTATATATTTCTACATGTAATAACTTCTTACGTTACGTCTCACATGGCCCTGTAGTCTGACTAAAACGAATACTGCATTATTGTATTTTTTTTTAAATATTATTTTACATATTTTTATATAATATGTATAATAATATTTAAAAAAATTTAAATATTATTATACATATTTTTATATTACGGGTGTTGACAAAATTAGTAACGTGGCGTATTATTCACTTTCTCCACGTTTTAAGAAAATATTGTGATGTGTCATTACGACACTTTCCTTCATCATGTTCATGCTTGAAAAATAAATAAATAAAAAGATCTCGATGCATTTAACGTCCACCAATTTGCACTTCGCCAGCGATGGGCTATGATCGTATTTATGATGAGATGTCGGAAACAAGGAGTTTTCAAGGACAAACTAAGATGGTGTCAAAATAGACAGGAACAACTTAAAATGAATATTCTGGCCTCGAACCACTCTTCTAAGGACTTTCGGAGTTTCTGGAAAAACACAAAAAAAATGAATATTAAGCCAAGCGTCCCGATGAGTGTAGGCAGTGCATATGACCACAAAGATATTGCGGAGGCTTTTAAAACTCACTTCACGGTGAAGCCGCCCACAGGTACTGTGACAAGCGAGGGGACAGATGTTGAGACTATCGAGACTGATTATAATGAAAAGATAAGTGCAAAGTGCATATCAAAAATAATTGATGAAATGGTGCGCGGGAAATCTCCTGGTCACGATGGTCTCAGCATCGAACACCTGAAATATGCGGGAGTTCATCTTCCGCGAGTTCTTTCGCTGTTTTTCAGTCTGTGCTTGGGACATTCATATCTGCCAGAGCCGCTTATGCGGACCATCGTAGTTCCAATAGTCAAAAACAGAACGGGGGATACATCCGACATAAGCAATTACCGACCCATATCGCTTGCTACCATCGCGGCTAAGGTATTTGACGGTGTGCTTAATGGTTATCTTAGTAAATGTTTCACAATACACGATGCGCAGTTTGGTTTTAAACCAAATCTGTCTACAGAGAGCGCTATTCTAGCCTTGAAGCACACCGTCAGGTACTACACTGCAAGGAGGACGCCGGTGTACGCGTGCTTCCTCGACTTGTCCAAAGCCTTTGATTTGGTAGTGTATGATATACTGTGGAGTAAGTTGAAGGACGCGGGCGTGCCGGTTATGTACACCTCAATCCTCAAGTATTGGTATGCTCACCAAAGAAACCAGGTGAGATGGGTTGGCGCTTTGTCTGAAGAGTACAGGCTTGAATGCGGCTTAAGGCAGGGAGGACTGAGCTCACCTCTATTATTCAACCTGTACATCAATCAGCTTGTCGAGCGGCTGAGCGGCACTCATGTCGGCTGCCATATTGATGAAACGTGTATAAATAATATAAGCTATGCAGATGACATGGTGCTGCTCAGTCCTTCGATAGGGGGGTTGAGGTGCCTGATCGCAACCTGCGAGACGTATGCGGAGGCGCATGGCTTAAAATACAACACTAAAAAGAGTGAAATACTTGTTTTTAAAGCTCCCAAACAGCCCTCACGTCATGTGCCTCCCGTGCGTCTCAACGGTGTAGCGTTGCAAGAGGTGGAGTCCTTCAGGTATCTTGGACACATCGTCACAAGCGATCTGAGGGACGACTCCGATATCGAGCGAGAGCGTAGGGCGTTGGCAGTCAGAGGTAATATGCTTGCCCGCAGATTCACTCAATGTACTGCAGAGGTAAAAGTAACCTTGTTTAAGGCATTCTG